>JAMZAV010012764.1:0-17699 GCA_024449915.1 Sweltsa coloradensis | reverse complement strand
TTATTTGACACATTCACATTCATATTATTCAAAGCAAGAAAACAACTAGGCCTTAAAAGAACGACTACCCTCATTTATGAAGGCACTCAAGATCACGAGAAAGTTATTGGATGAGCGTAGCGAGCGTAGCGAGCGTAGCGAGCGTAGCGAGCGAAGCGAAGATTCCATTTCACTACACTGGAAAATAAAATCCGGAATGTTTTTTTTTTTTTTTTTTTTTTTTTTTTTTTCTTTTTGTATTTTTGTGTGTCTGTTAACACGATTCCGGCTAAACCGATACTCCGATTGTGATGAAATTTTATGGAGGCCTTCGAAATCTCTGAACTTAGAACTGCCACGTTTTTGAGCGCAATCGGGAAATTTTTTCTCATAAAAAACGCAATTTTACGATTTTTTTTCGAATTTTAAAAAATTTCTTCGACTTATAACTCCTACATGCTTTATCCGATTGTAATGATTTTTTCACAGAACCTTTATTTTATGAATTAAGATATTCGTGTGAAATTTAAGCGTAATTAAAAAATTATTTCTTATGAAAATCGAAATTTTACGGGTTTTTTCATTTTTAAAACAATTCTTTGACTTATAACACCTACATGCTTTATCCTATTGTAATGATTTTTTCACAGAACCTTAACTTTATGAATTTATATATTTGTGTAAAATTTGGGCGCAATCGAATAACTATTTCTTATGAAAATTTCATTTTTACGATTTTTTTCTTTTTTTAAAATTACGATTAATTTAAAAAATTAAGTTAATTTTTTATTTAATTTCATTTATTTAAAAAAAATCTTTGACTAAGTAATGTTTTTTTCACAGAACAACAGAAAATCCGCGTAACACATGGCAACTCAGTGCACCAATTACGCTCATCCAACAACGCGGCGGGACTTAAGCGTTTTCCTAGTATTATCAAATATCAATGTTTATTCTTGCTTATAATTATTTCGAAAACGATCGTAGAGACAGCTAGTTTTAACGATATAATGATTATATTTGGATGAGCGTAGCGAGCGTAGCGAGCGAAGCGAAGATTCCATTTCACTACACTGGAGAAAAAAATCCGGAATGTTTTTTTTTTTTTTTCTTTCTGTATTTTTGTGTGTCTGTTAACACGATTCCGGCTAAACCGATACTCCGATTGCGATGAAATTTCATGGAGGCCTTCGAAATCTCTGAACTTAGAACTGCCACGTTTTTGAGCGCAATCGGGAAATTTTTTCTCATAAAAAAACGCAATTTTACGATTTTTTTCGATTTTTAAAAACTTTCTTCGACTCATAACACCTACATGCTTTATCCGATTGTAATGATTTTTTCACAGAACCTTAATTTCATGAATTAAGATATTCGTGCGAAATTTGAGCGTAATCGAAAAATTATTTCTCATGAAAATCGAAATTTTACGGGTTTTTTCTTTTTTTAAAACAATTCTTTGACTTATTACACCTACATGCTTTATCCTATTGTAATTATTTTTTCACAGAACCCTAATTTCATGTTTTAATATATTCGTGTTAAATTTGAGCGCAATCTAATATTTATTTCTTATGAAAATTGCAATTTTACGATTTTTTTCTTTTAAAAAATACGATTAATTAAATTAATTAAGTTATTTTTTTATTTAATTTAATGTAATAAAAAAAATTCGACTATGTAATGATTTTTTCACAGATCAACAGAAAATCCGCGTAACACATGGCAGCTCAATGCACCAATTACGCTCATCCAACAACGCGGCGGGACTTAAGCGTTTTCCTAGTTTACACATTGGTAATTAATGAGATAGTGGTAGATCCGCTCCAAGAGAAGCCAGCTGCCTAAACCTTGATGGGTAATTTTGCGGCGTCAAGATTGCAGTAAACATAATAATTAATTATCTTCAGGTAAAATCAATTACTGTATAGTGGTATCAAAGCTAAGAAGGCCTAATCATGGATTCTTAGAAAACGTATTTCTTTAAGAGCTGAAAGACAAAGCTAATGCCGTCCAGAAGGGGTAGTGTCAGTCATAGGCCTACAGGCAGCGTTTAAAAAATATAACTGGTTTACACGACATTTTAAAATATGTATTGTGGTTTAATTTGCATAATTAATTTTGAGGAACTAAATTTAAAAAATGTATACTTCCTTTTTAGTTTTAAAAAACATGACTCCCAAAAAATTAATGGCATATTATAACGTCTACTAAATACGTAATGTTTTTTTCTTTTTTTTCTGTATTTTTGTGTGTCTGTTAACACGATTCCGGCTAAACCGATACTCCAATTGGGATGAAATTTTCTGGAGGCCTTCTAAATCTCTGAACTTAGAACTGCCACGTTTTTGAGCGCAATCGGAAAATTATTTCTCATGGAAATCACAATTTTACGATTTTTTTCAATTTTTAAAAAATTTCTTCGACTTATAACACCGATTTTTAACATCCGATTTTAATGATTTTTTTACAGAACCTTAATTTTATGAATAAAGATATTACTGTGAAATTTGAGCGCAATCGAAAAATTATTTCTCATGAAATTAAAAATTTTATGGTTTTTTTCTTTTTGGATGAGCGTAGCGAGGGTAGCGAGCGAAGCGAAGATTCCATTTCACTACACTGGAGAAAAAAATCCGGAATGTTTTTTTTTTCTTTCTTTCTTTTTTTTTGTATTTTTGTGTGTCTGTTAACACGATTCCGGCTAAACCGATACTCCGATTGCGATGAAATTTTATGGAGGTCTTCGAAATCTCTGAACTTAGAACTGCCACGTTTTTTAGCGCAATCGGGAAATTTTTTCTTATAAAAAACGCAATTTTACGATTTTTTTCGATTTTTAAAAAATTTCTTTGACTTATAACACCTACATGCTTTATCCTATTGTAATGATTTTTTCACAGAACCTTAATTTTATGAATTAATGTACTCGTGTTAAATTTGAGCGCAATCGAATAATTATTTCTTATGAAAATTGCAATTTTACGATTTTTTTCTTTTTTTAAAATTACGATGAATTAAAAAAATTAAATTAATTTTTATTTAATTTTATTTAATTTAAAAAAAAATCTTCGACTAAGTAATGATTTTTGCACAGAACAACAGAAAATCCGCGTAACACATGGCAGCTCAATGCACCAATTACGCTCATCCAACAACGCGGCGGGACTTAAGCGTTTTCCTAGTTTTAAACAATTCTTTTACCTAGGCCTATAACACCTACATGCTTTATCGGTTTATCCTATTGTAACGATTTTTTTACAGAATCTTAATTTTACTAATTAATATATTCGTGTGAAATTTGAGCGCAATCGAATAATTATTTCTTATGAAAATTGCAATTTTCCGATTTTTTCTTTTTTTAAAAATTACTAGGGGTGTCAACGATTACGATTAAATCGATTCGATTAATCGATTATTAAACGAAAACGATTAATCGAATTTTTACAAAAAAAATCGATTTTAAATTTTTGCGCTTTTTTAGTTTTCAAGATCCGCCGCTTATTACCCGCGAGAAACGTTCCCGTACGTTACGTTTTCCCGCCAAATACGCCGTGATAACCGCCGATTTAATGTCTTGCTCGCCCGTGAGATACGTTTCCATCAATTTCTAGCACGCGAGATTGTTCCCGATCCACATTTGATTGAAGCGACGTCGCAAAATACATCGTTCGTACCAGCCTTGCCTTGTCATCATGTGCGCATGCGCTGGCCGTGCAAGGTCGGAAAGAGTTGGCGGAGTTAAAGCTGCATTCTGTTCAAGCGTTCCATGCGGCGTAGTTGGCGCGGCAGCCTATAAACACAGTAAACGCACTCAACGCGCCTGAAACGCCGAGCAGTAATTGCACCTTTACGTAACATGGCGTCTTGAGTGTGACAAAAGTGATTGCTCTGGTGTTGTGTTTCGGCCTAGGCCAAGAGTTTTCGACAACATGGCATCAAACAATTGAATTTGATCACCGCATTGATGCCAATTTCATCTCGTATGCTTTATCTACCCCTCCACTTCCTCTTGATTATGCTCCCGAGTCCCGACTGTCTTCTTCGAGATTGTTGTGCGTGCTCAAGTCCCCGCCACGGCGCCCATGCGAACTCATGCCTTGCGCGGGCGATTCAAACTAGCCGAAACCAGACCGAAGTTTGAAAGAAACTTGCTACTATACCGACATTGTACAAAACGATTAAAATCGATTAATAATCGATTCGTTCATGGAGGTGAAAGTGAATTTGATTATTGATTATAATAATTTAATCGTTTGACATCCCTAAAAATTACGATTAATAAAAATAAAAAAAAAGTTTTTAAAAGTTAATTTTTAATTTAATTTAATTTAATTTTAAAAAATTCTTCGACGTAGTAATGATTTTTTTTACAGAACAACAGAAAATCCGCATAACACATTGCAGCTCAATGCACCAATTATTACGCTCAATCTAACAACGCGCCTGAAAAAGCGTTTGCAAAGCTTCCTAGTTTAAATCACACTGTAGGCCTACTACGTGGCCCTGTGGCATTTATTGACGACAGATTTCCACTTTGCACTCTTTGTCCACTCTATTTGTTTCCATATTGCTTTACAGAGGGCTGTAAGAAAGAGCAGCTTAGATCAAGTTTGTACTGACAACTGACATTCACCACACCAACTACCAGGAGACACTAGGGTTCACACCACAGTTCATTCGGAAGTATTGCCGGCAAGCTCGGATAACTCGTGAAAGTTTATGTAGGTTAATGGAATCTAAATAGGGTACGTAGTATGATAAATTAATAACAATAATCATTTAATATAAGGTAAACTGTGGTGTGAGCTAGCATAATAGGCAAATACAAACACTACCTTCTCAACGATATCATCAACACTGACTGACAATAGGTACCTACTAGGTCCTATTCGTTTTTGAAAACAACTCTGCCTAAAGAACCCAGAGTTGTTAGAACCAGGTATATTAGTTTTTAAAAACAACTGCCTAAAAAAAACATATTGCCCGGAGCAGTTAGTATTTCGCTACACTTCCAACAACATTTAGTTGGGTACCGTACCTATATAAATACAATAAATTAGATATTACAATCAAAAGTCATAACAACAAATACACGCACCAAGTCTAGTTTGTTTAACCCCGAGAATTAAATTTGATGCCACAATTCCAAGTCTATGATATCGTTAAGTAAGCAGTCGAGCACCGTGCTAAACATGCAGGACTACGGAAAGGTAAACAGGTTTAATGGTACAAGCTTGGGAGATCACGTGTACCATGAAGTATGAACTGACTCACACACAGCCTTCTCTACAGCGAGCATTGGCAGCTGAATGCGACGTTCTGGACTTCAAGGTGCGTAGACACGAGAACGGCGACAGTGCAGGTTCTTGGGGAGCCGCCTCAAGGATCAAAGGGTCCTGCTACTCCTGAAATACAAGATAACATTGTTAGTTACTTTTCACGGAGTAGGCCTATAGATTGGAGAAGAGTTGACAAGTTGGGAAAGAATAGAGAACAAAAAGCCCAGTCTGAAGCACTGGGGGCAACAACACTTTTCACCTGCTGATAACGACTGCAGCTAATTAAAGTTGCGTCACCCCTTTTACAGGCTAACAAAGACAACAGGCCTATGCTCTTCTCACACAATATGTAGTGTAATTGAGAGGATAATGACTAACAGAGTCAATTCTTAGCCATTATCTTCTTATCTCTGCCAGTAAAGAATTAATGATTTTATTTAATGTGTTTAATACAGGGTGGACAAATCCACTAAAAAGTTAGGGTCCAGGAAAAATAAGTAGGGGCCAGTAGTATCGCGGTATAGCCGCTGGAGGCAAATTTGCCGAAGAAAACATTTTTTTTTTAGTACGGTATTGCATATATCGTTTGATTGCCTAAAACGCGATTTAAAGCGATTTTGTATCAATAATAACTTGTGGAAGTAGCTAGTTAAGAGTCTTTACTAGACAAATATGACCTTGACACGTCCGTAAGCACTCAAATTCAGATGTACTTACAACGCTCTGGAGAAAAATTGCAACGTCAGCCCATACGTGAATTCTAAAATGCACAAGACACAGATATTTTTATGCAGAAGAACATACAGCAAACAGATTTGCTGTAGGCTATGTAATAAACCCTACTATTCCCTACTATCCCCATTGTTAAGCTTAAAGTCAATGCGACGTGAGCAACATCTTCTTTTTCCCGTTGCGTCGACTTTATGCGTAACAATGGTAGGCCCTATACTATATAATAGGGTTTATAACACACATCAATTCTGTTTGTTGCATGTTGTTCAGCATAAAAATATCTGTGTCTTGTGCATTTTAGAATTCACGTATGACGTTTCAATTTTTCTCTAGAGCGTTGTACATCTGAATTTGAGTGCTTACGAGCATGCCGTGTGCATGTCTGTCTCGTGAACACTCTTAATGTTGCTTGATAAATGAAAAACACACACCAATATTATGCTGCAAGTGCTTTTAAAAAATATATATATACTAGGGAAGACGAAACCCGACTTTTTTACGACCCGGGTGTACCCGTCCACATTACCCGCGGGTTACCCGGGTAGTAACACAAAAAAATCGTGTGGGGTGTCTAATGAACTGTGAAGAAACGCGCTCATCAATTATCGTAATATCTCGGACGACGTAATGCTGTTCTATAAACAATGACGTGCCGATGAAGTAGTATTTCATAATCACGAAAGAGGAACAGCAGCGGGCCATTAAGATAACACTCGCGCATCTGCTTTATATCTTAACACAGTCAAGTCAAGGTCACGACTCACGATGCGTTGGCGCGGGGCGTGGGTGGGGGGGGGGGGGGACTGGAGCCCGAATTAGAGTAAACAAGATAAGGAAAGGTTTATCACCATGGGTGATAGCTTTTAAGTTTTGACTTCTAGCAGATTGAAAACATAAGTGATGTTGTGGTAATTATTTACGCAGTATAATCTCTGGAAGATCGCACGAGTGTTTAGGCAGGAGGGGAGGGGGAGCACACTGCACAAGTCGGCGGCATGAACAAAGGACATTATAATTCAAAACAAAAACGCCGCCAAGCACAAAAGATATGAGAAAGCGCATGTTTACATTAGTCTTCCGCCTACAATGTGACACCTCAATTCAGGAACTGGGTTTTACGGGTAAACGGGTAGTGGAAACACGTACCCGTACCCGACTTCGTCGGGCGGGTACCCGATACCCGGGTACCCGTCGTCTTCCCTAATATATACATACGTTTCTTGATGATTTTGGGGCCAGCATGAAATTTTTACTCGCCCGGGCAAGTGGGCGACCGGTAATTTTCCGTGCCTGGTTTAATACCTAGCTTGTGTATTGTTTAACTTGTTTGTCATAAATGAACATACTAGTAACATTATATGCGGGATATATAAAACAAGACAATAAATTAAAATTACGTATTAGGCCTATATTCATTACCTAGCTGACTTTCCCAAGAGCTTCATGACCTCTAGCTAGACACATTTTAAGAAACCTCCGAAACAAACTCGGCGGACTTACCAAGTCAGTTCCTGGGATCAGCGGCACGGTACAGCAACCTCCAAGACAAACGCCGCGACAAGAGCAGAGAGCGGTGTAGCGACTTGATAAGGCCTCAACGATCAAGGGGTCCTGCTAGTCCTGAAATACAAGATAAAATTGTCAGCTACAACTTACAATCCACCCCTTTAACAGGTTAACAAAGACTAGCTGCTCTACTGGCATATTATGTAGTGTTATTGAGAGAAGATAATGATTAATGACTAATAGTGAGTGAATTCTTAACCAATATCTTACTAATGGATGAGCAAAGCAAAGACTTCAATTTCACTGACCCCCTAAAAAAATTTAGCTCGTGGGTTTTTTTTTGGTTTGTTTTTCTGTCTGTTTGTTCGCGCTCTACCGGTCACACGGCATATGCGATCTTGATGAAAATTGGAGGGGACCTTCGAAATCTCTGAACTTAGACCTGCCACGTTTTTGGGTACAATCAAAGAAATATTTCTCATGAATACCGTACTTTTACGATTTTTCCCCGATTTTTAATGCAATATTATTGTGATATTTGGGCCGATTGTGACCAAACGGGTGGGGCTACAACTTTCATATTTTACATGGACATTAAGGTAATGGTGATGTATTGCCTTTTGAAAGAAAAAGTTGAAAAAGTTAGCCAGAATCCATACAATAAAGGTTTTAATATGAGTTTTTTTGAGGAATCTTAATAACAATTATTAACAAGTAACAATAGAAACTTGACAATCATCTACAATGCGTTCAAAAAGCACTTGCAAAAGTAAAGAGATCCCACGCAAACTAAAACAGAAGCTCGTCCATCAACGCAACTAAAAAAAGTGTTTGCGAAGCGGCCTAGTTATAGACTACGTATCCGAAAATGATTACCACGCTGATGTGGTGATGTAGGTTAAACATAGGTATATTTGCCCAGATTTTATTTTATGTGTTTAATAGGCCTAGATGATCTTAGTAAAGACCAATCAGTACCTTCTGGATATTGTCAGGACAATCCAGACAGGACAAAGTGTTTCAGATCTGGCTGTAAGAGATCCTGGACATCTCAGTCACTCTCAATGGCTGACACGTACAGAGACCAGGTCTTACGGTTGTTCATTTCTCAAACAAGTCCTACAAACAAACTCAAGATGCTTGTAAACTACATTGTGAAGACATATGCTCCTATCTGGTATAAAGTTAAGAAACATCAGTCAGTGAAATACGGACGAGACATTTGCCAGACGACATTAAAAGAAACAATCATCGATCCTGTGCTGTGATTGAGAGAAATGCATTCTTCTGTCAACCAGAGAACATGTTGTTGGCTACGATAACGGATGAGAGAAAAGAAAACATAGGCCTACGGTACAAGAGTTGTGTTACCAGTACAGGAGAATAGGCCTACCAAAGGTAAGAACTCAAAATCCGATGGGGAAGTCTGTTAGAACTTTTACAACTCCCTAAATTAATTTTGTTGCCAGCCAGACTACATGAGCTGGTAGATTGGACAAAATGTAAGCTGTCACCCCCATCATAAAACTCTGCCCGAGTTTGATTTTTAAAATTTTCCATGCCATAGGCCTACCAAACTTTGTTGAAAGATGCGTCAAACTTGTCACAGAGTCTGCAGAAAAAGTGTGCGGACAAGAAAACAGAGATGGCTACATTAGAGTAACTTTGCTCGAAAGAACCACAATGCCAAAATTTAATAAAAAATCTGAACTTAAGACAACGACCCTGACTAAATCAACATAGGCCTCATTTAACACACCCTTATTGGTTGAATGGTTGGGTACTGGGTAGGGTAGGGCGTGGGTGGAATTCGAATTGCAGCCACCTCCCCGTGGAGAGTTCGGGTCATTTCATAAAAAAATTGTAAAATGGAATGGGCAAAGATTTGAAAAATAAGGCATTTTTTGTCATTTTTTTCAACGCGTTCCTCCCCACGACTGGCCATAGATTACACTTACGTAGGCCTACGTGCTAAGGTACGGCCCTAAGTGAAATAGGCCTAGGCCTAGTAGACCTAGGGGTAGCCCTAGGCCTAGGCCTACTTCTTTGGTTCATGTGCCCTAACTTGGTTTTCATGCTTATTTCATGCTTTTTAGTATCACTTAAAACTGTTATTATACCTAGGCTACAAAAACTTTAACGTTGCTATAAACCGGTGTAGGCCTAGGCCTAGGCCTACGGCTAGGCTAGGCGGTACTTTTTCAATTTGGACGGGACAGTTTTTCTACTTGTTTAACGGAAAGGATTTCGGGTGCGCTCTTATCGATTATATCCTAGAAGAACTAGCGCGGCGTACTACAACCAAAGATTAGTCCTACAACTAGCCGGAAAGTTTGACTAACCTAACGAAAGTAGGTAGGGCCTAGCCTAGGCCTACACCTTTAACATAACTCGTAACAAGGCAAAATAGCAGTGTTAACAAGGTGTTTATAAACTGTCCCGTCCCAACCGAAAAAGTTCCGGCTAGGCCCTACTAACCTCACCAGTCACCACGGCACTTCGCCCCCCCCCCCCTTGCCCGTGCGGTACTTCTATACCTGGGGGGGTCCAACTTTTTACAAGCTATACGTCCGCCATCCTGGCGGACGTATAGACGTGGAACGGAAAGGATTTCGGGTGCGCTCTTATCGATTGTATCCTAGAACTAGCGCGGCGCACTGTAGGCCTAGCCAGCGAAAAGTTCGGCTAACCTAGCGAAAATAGTTGTTTCATTTCATTCATTTCATTTTTTATTGCGTACAATTGAATCATGCTAGATGATATAGTAAATATGTCACAGTATACACCATTTGGTAATATATTTTCTATTCTAGGCCCAAGTAGATTAAAATAGAATAATGAAGTGCCTCATTGGCTTGTCAGTATATAGTTATTTTGTCAAGTATTTTCACAAGCAGAAAACATATGAAAAAAAAGTACATTTTCCATTTGCTGTAATGGGTAATTCACATTTGCAGATCTTATTTACAGAAGGAAGTAGGTGTAATATTAGAACGAACAGTTAAAAACAATAATTAAAAACAAGACAGAAATCACATTGGTTATGGACCAGTAATATCACATTTTTCTTTGATCCTGTCTTAGGTTAAAAATGATTTTCAAAGTGTCACATGTTGGTTGTCTTCAAAATAACAAAAAAACAGAGGCGACAGTGTCAGATATGGAACAGCCTTTTCACACTCGCTTCACATCACAATCTTGTACTGTAATTAGTTCACATTAGAAGGTCTCATTTAGAAAATTAAAATTAAAATTAAAATTAAAATTAAATTAAAATTAAAATTAAAAAGGAAACAGGTACATAATTTGGAGTGTAGGCCTACAATTTAAACAGTCTGTTTCTTATATTAGAAACTCTTCTATTTTATAGAAAGCACTATCCACGAAGTATTCCTTAGAGTTGTTTAAACATGTTGGTATTTGATGATTTTTGTTTGATCTCTATTGGGAGTTTATTCCAAAATTTTATGCCTGCCTGTATTGGTGCATTATATACATCTGTTTATTGTGACCTTGGGTGTGGTAGTCTCCTTTTTGTCTAGTGTTATGGTTGTGGATTGCTGAATATTTTTGTGTTAAATTATTCCGTGAATATGCATATATAATATTATTGCGTATATGTATATACTTGGGCGCGGTCATGATTCCTAGTTCTTTAAAGTGTTCTCGGCACGATTCTCTTGGTTTTAACTTTTTATAATGCGGACTGCCCATTTTTGTAATTTTAGAATTCTATCCAGGTTCCCCTTTGACGAGTTTCCCAGGCTATAATACGTATGATATGTGTGATCCTATAATTGCGTAATATGTCGTCATTAAAAGCTCTCTGTCACAGTATTTATTTAAAGTTTTTAATACGAATATTCCCGAGCCAAGCTTTTTTGCTAACAAATCTATATGTTTGTTCCAGCTTAAGTCCTGGTCAATGGTTACTCCTAAAAAGTGTGTATCATTTACCCGCTCTAGAAGTGTGTGATCCATAATTACATTTATCGGTCTTGATTCATCCGCTTTTTGTATTTTACTATTAAATATCATGTATTTTGTTTTATTCCCATTAATCACTAGCTCGTTGCATTTTAGCTCTTGGGCAAGATCATTGACAGCCTCAAAAGGTCTCGATTTCTAATCTGTCTATATTCTCTTGAGCAATAAGTTTAGTCGAGTCGTCTGCATATAACACAATTTTCCTATTTGTATTAACTTTTAAACTTTTTTGTGCTAAATCATTTATATATACTATATTGAAGAACAGTGGTTGAAAGAATAGCGCCCTGTAATACCCCTCTTAGGTCCAGAATTTCAATGTCTAGTTAAAATTTATCTGCCAGTTAGTCCTCTCAGTAAATATTTACAAGGCTTCTGATTGGTGGTTGCCATAGTGAAAACAAGTTATGTGTCAGTTAAATTTACTTGCCACTTTAACTGGACATTGAAATACCGGGCCTTAGTATTCTTTCTTTTTTTGATTTAAAAATTCTAATTTTGTTTTTGTATTGTTCTTTTATTTCTACATATTGTGTTCTATTATCTAAATAGGAGGTTATCCATTTAGTGTAATTCCCCTTATGCCGTAATTATATAATTTGAAAGTAATAATTTGTGGTTTAACGCAGTCGAATGCCTTTGATAGGTCCATGAAAATAGCTATAATAGCTTTATTTTCATCAAGTTCTTTTAATGTAAAGTTAAGGAATTCTGCAATTGCAGTATTTGTTGACCTTCCTTTTCGGAAGCCATGTTGTGCTTTTGATATTAGATTATTTACTTCAAAAAAAGTATTTAATCGGTTTTCAATTACTACGTTTACATGCAGTTTTGAAAAAGTTTTGACTTGAGTCAAGTCAAAACGATGATGCGTTTACATGATACAGATCTGAAAACGATCTCAAACTATTATTTAGTTCACTTAGTTTCCGGTAGACAGCATAATGTATTAAACAAATTCCACTGTTTTCTAAAGAAAGAAAAATATAATTTTATTGCGTACAACATAAGTATAACTTCATTAGATGACCAAAAACATTTGCCGTAACGTTTAGAACATAATTCAGAATACCAAGATCACGTACTTAACTTACTTTTAGCAAACATAACCTCAAATTGCAACGCAACGAGCGTTTTGGTTGCAGCCAGGTGTAGCCTATAGTACTGTCATGTACATGACAGTTTTCAAAATTAGTTTTCAAGTCACCTCTACCTACTAGCAAACAGGATTGACTTGAACCGATCCAAACCCAGATTCGAAGCGTTAGCAGTTTTGAAAACTCAAAACGTTTTGAAATCGTTTTCAAACCTGCATGTAAACGTAGTAAATAACTCGTTCATAAATTTTGGAGAAAGCAGGTAGAATTGAGATTGGTCTGTAGTTGCTCGGGTCCTTAGTGTCTCCTTTTTTAAAAATTGGGATTACTCTGGAGGTTTTAAGTTCTTTGGGGAATTCTCCTGATTGTAATGAATGATTTATTAAATAGGTTAATGGTGATATTAATTCTTTACTACAGTATTTTATGAGGTTAGTTGAGATGCCGTCATGTCCTGCTGACTTTTTATTTTTTAATTTCCCAATTATTTCCTTTATTTCTAAGGCATCAGTGAGACTCATAGTTATTTCCTTTATATTTCTACGCTGTTCTGTGGGCTTCGATTCTTTGGTTGTTCTATTTTCTTTTTTCACTAGGTTCTCCGCTACGTTTACTAGATACGAGTTTAGTGTATTTGCAACTTCTTTGGTACGGTATTTTTAATCATTTTACCATCGATGTTCAGTTTTATATTGCTATTATTGTTAGTTTTTTCTCGGCACGACCCTCTCTCTTTATTATAATTGACCAGATTGCTTTGATTTTATTCTTAGATTTTGTTATGAATGAATTTATTTATATATTTCGCTTTGGAGTTCTGTATATTATGTCTGTATGTTTTTCTATATTGTATGTACCTGGTTTTTGATTGAATGTCTCCTCTTGTTATAGCTATTTTATAGTATCTTTTTAGGCGTTCTTTCTGTGTTTTTATATCCAATGTTACCCATGATTTATTTTTTGTTGTTTTTGTTATTAGTACTTTCCAAGGACAAGCTATATCCAAGTAATGTGTTACTCTGTTACTAAAAGCTTGATATTTTGCGCTGCTTGATTCATGTTCATTTAGAAACTCCCATTTTTCTTTCCATAGTAATTGTCGAAAGTAGGGTCAATGGGGGTAAGTGTGGCATGAAAAAAAAAAGTTTGCTTTGATGGTTAGTTTTCCTTGGTTAATGTGACCTAATACTTTCAAATTTGAAATCTAAGAACTTTGTAATGTTTTCAACTAAAGTGTTGAATATAACAAAGGCACTTTGTAAAACAAAGGGAAAATAAAAAAAAGTTACATAAAAGTGCGCCGCCACACTTGCCCCGCAGTTTGGGGCAAGTGTGGCGGCTATGAGGCAAGTGTGGCATCACTTTGTTTTATGAAGTAAATCATGCAGGATTTGCTGGGGTAAATGTTGCATACAGGTTATACCTAGAGCTACTAAAAATAAAAATAAAACTAGACTTGTATGATGGTTTTACTGGTTATTATAAACAAATACAGTCTTAATTACAAAATACGCACATGTCAATTAAAGGTTTTTACCAACATAAAAAAATGTTTATAATATAAGTTACACATGATTAGGGCCTATGACATAAGCTAACAAGAACAATGCATTTTTAGTATTATAACATTGAAATTATGCATTGTGCTTTTTTTTTCTTCTTACATTGGCTCATTTGTATCCACTGGGCCATGGAAAGAGTAGCGTACTCTGAAAACCCACACAAGTGATATCTGGTGCGGGTAAAATGCCCAACACCTGGGCAAGATTGATATGATAAATCCTTCTCTACTGGTGCAAAAGTTATTTTGGTGTGGTCTGTAGCACGTAGACCCATTTACTTTAAGCTCATCTTCATTATCAAGTCCCGTTTGGTCAATGCATACATACCGATTTTTTGATTCTTTTCGCTTGCCTCCCAGGTATTCGACTAGCACAAATGCCCCATTCACTAACAAATTTGGAACTGGGGAAAATAAGAAAAACCCGGATCACCTAGACCTAGGCTATATCGAAACAACTGTTGTCCGATGAAATACTCATTGGAGTGTCTTCATCTTCATTTTCTGATACCTGGACTAGGCTAACCAAGTCAATTCTTTCCTACGCTCAGTTTGTTACCTGCGGCTTACTTTTATTCTTGCTTTTGGAAGCCTTAGGGTTATCTTTGCCTTCTTCATGACAAGTTCTTTTTTTTATTTTCAGATTAGCTAAATAGTCATCTTTTTGTAATAACTTCTGCTAAGTCCCAAAGCGACATTTACACTTTTTATCAACTTTTTATCAACTTTTTTTTTTGCTTTTTTTTTTGCTTGCAAGCATGGGATGAGTTGATACCACTCTTTTTATTCTTCTGTGGCCATCAAGTAATGTCAATAAAAGCCAATAATGTGCAGCTATGTCCACCGCCATCTAAATACAATGTTGCCACACTTGCCCCGGTATGTAAAAATACTGAGGTAAGTGTGGCACCTAAAAATTTTCACCAAGCAAATTTGAAATTTATGGATTTTTTCCCCCCCATTATTACATAGGCACATTAACCAATAAGCACAAAATGGGACATAAATTTAAAAAAAAATATTTGCAGAATATAACTAAATATTGCAAGGTTGCGTAGAATTGCATTAGTTAATCCAGCGAAGGTGCTTTTCTTTAAAATTTAAAATTTAGGATTAGTTCTTGTGGGAGGGGCCCCCATTTTTTTTTAGTATAAAAAAGTCTAGTTACTACTTTTTAATAAAATAAAAATTTTCCAAAACTGCAACCCTGAACACTTATAAGCAGATGCCACACTTACCCCCAAACCCCACTTACCCCATTGACCCTATTCTAGATTATCTGATTAAAATTTTTAATTTTAGATTGTGTTCCCTCTAATCCTTTTTTATAAAGGTTCTTATCTCGACCTGTGTGTATATTTTCCTTTTTTGTTTTTGGGTTTTCCCACTGTAAAAACTGTCCCATGTGGTCTATTTTGCTGTGTTTAATATTTCTTTTTTTAAAAACTGTTGGTTGGGTGATTCGGGTGGCTTTTTTTATTTTTTTTTTTTAAATTAAAAAACGTTGCGAAGTCTCGCAATTTTATTTTCACATGTTTTTGTTTTCGTGTTTTTTGTGAAGTCTCCGAATTTTTCACGTTTGACCTACTATTTGTTTTTTTATTATATTCATTATTATAGTGGGTATTTAAGAAGTGTCTATGTTACCTGGGACCCAAGTTTTGAATCAAAACGTCGATAATTTTTCGACGTTTTGATTTGGCCCACGTGTTTTGATAACGTCGATTTCCTCAAAAAGCTAGTTTTGAAATCAAAACGTCTTTTTTTTGACGTCCCACAACGTCTTTTTCTACCCACGAAAAAAAAGCTTGTGGGACATGCGTGGGATGATGCTTTTTGACGTTACGCCCCCTCAATATAATATACTCGTTTGTCCCAAGGTCTGCTTGATTCTCCTAGCGGAGAGTCGGTGTACCGACGAACCTAGTGAGTTAGACGAACCTCCGCAAGAGCGGAGATCAAGCGGACCTTGGTTTGTCCTAAGCATGATTATAGAAGGCTGTGGTTAAATTCGAACACTTCGGACTTGGCATTTGGCGCTAGGCTATTACGATGTATTTGGCATTTTCAATTTATAAATAAACTAATAAATCTTGATTTCATGGCCCCACACTAGGGTAAGGCCTAGGCCCTACATCAAATTAGGTCTACCTAGGTCGAAAGCGTATTAATAGGCTAGGCCTAGCGCCTTGTACCTAGGGCCGCCTTGGCCCCTAGCTCTTGTCAACATTCACGACACCTCGCGTTTTATTTACCTTTTAGCACGTATGCGAGTTATTTCCACGACGCATCTTTGTTTTTTTTATGTTATAAAACGTTGAGTTTTGCCGATTCAAATCTTTGTATTGATGAAATAAGATCTTCTTGCTGTTCAAATGCATGTTGATTGTATTTTATAGGTTATGTTCGGCACTGCGCTGGGAGAACGTAAACAAACAAGGAAATGCAAAGACCTTAGATAAACATGTAAGTAGGCCTATCTTTGTCTGAGGTCTTTGGGCGTACCAGCATAGAATACTCGTATTTGATTGGTCCAGGATTCGGGAATGTTCGGCTAGCGGGAGAGACAGCTGACGGGAAGAACAGCAAAGCAAGTTTATCTCACAAAGTCAGTTTGAAAAATTCAAAACTAGCATTTCATTCAAACCACAAAAATCGCGTTATCAAGTGACGTTATGAAAGTGACGTTTTGATCAAAACGCTGATTTCAAATCTTGGGTCCAGATGGGGCTCTATATAGACCTACAAAGATCAAAATAAATATAAGTTGGACCCCCCAGGTATAGAAGTGCCCCCCTAGCCTAGGCTAGGCCTAGGCCTAGGGCCCACTTTTCCCAGGGAAAAATTCCATGAACCGAAGAATTCCGGGCCCAGGCTAGACCAACACAAAGTACAAACGAGCTAAATTACTAGGCATAGGCCAAGGTCCTAGGCTTACCTCATTCTTCATTCATCGAAACAGCCCTGTAGCTAGGCCTAGCCTAGCCTAGGCCTAGTAGCCCAGACCGTCCTTCACCAAATCCACAGAGCCTCCGTCTAGTTAACATCTCTCTGAAACAAAACAATAATAACATAGGCTAGTTCAGCTTGGTGATTTGGTGTAACTTTACTTAATTAAATGTAATAATATAAGCAGTTTACCGTAAAATCCCCATGAAAATAATGCCGCTGGGGATAATGTCTTTTAGGTTAGGGCTGTAGCCTACCAAAGATGGCTGACGGCTCGGTTGTAAGTTCACAGGTAGGCCAACATGAAATCAAAAAATTCCTCCCTTTCAATATAATAAATGATAAATAAATATCTATATAATAAATATAAGGGTGCAAATAAATAACTAATGATAAGCCCTTTTTATCAACGAGGTAGAATAGATTCCATCTCGTTGCTTTTCATCTACCTTGCTTGGTTAGATGTGGTTATATTATGTTGGCAATGGGGCGGGCTTTTTGGATTTCGCAAATTTCTATGCAGTCCCGATTTTATAAATGTGTTTAATTAACATTTTATCCGTTATTTAATTTACTGGCTATTTATTAATTGATCTTTTCAACCTT
>JAMZAV010012763.1:0-16242 GCA_024449915.1 Sweltsa coloradensis | reverse complement strand
AAAAAAAAAAAGGGGAAAGAATGAAATGTTTGGCTCAACTTCTATATCTCAAAACATTCACAGCCGAAGACTTTCAAAGGTGAGCTTGGGCTGCCAATTTTTTTTTACAAATTATTGTAGTTGGGGTGATAGACTAACTGAGTTTATATGCATTTCAAAACATGTTTAATAATTTTTAAAATACAATCCAGAAATTACAAAATCTTTCCCGACCAGGGAATTGAACTCAAGTCTCCCACATTTCGGGTATAAGGGCGCTTTAGCCTTAACTAGACTAGAAAAACGCCATGGTCGTTGTTAGACGAGTGAGCGAGTCATGTGTTGAATCCCCGGGGAACATTTGCATTTAAGTTTGATAATTATATTGGTATACAATCAAAATATAATGGGGTTTTTTTAAGGCTATTGTACCACCTCTGGCCGATAATTTGAAAGTCGAAGAAACATGCCCTGAAAAGTTTGCTGAATTAAAGAAGGCCTTTAAAATAACAAAAAAAAAATATTTTTAAATTTTTTTTTTTGGCGGGACATAACCTCACTTTTTCGAAATTATTTTAGATTTTTGGACAAAAGTGTAATATACCGTACAAGACTAGTTCAAATTAATATTGAGAATCGGTTTTCTGGACAGTTTCTAAACACCTTTACTATCCTATTCCTTGACTATAGCTAAAATAGTTTTCTGAAAATAACAGTTGGTGTACGAATTTTTTTTGTAAAACGGTACTGTTGGATTACATGCTACGAACGCCTGCGCAACGGGCAACCCGCCGTACGGCCGAGTCGCCAACTACAAGTCACCGCCTTCTTGCAGTGCTTAGACTCCCGTCTCAGTACGATCTACAGGGCTGAGTAAAGACCACGTTTCGTCGGCCCCACTCAACTAGTGAACTTATAAAAAGGTTATGGGCCTAGTTCATAGTTTAAATCTGTAGGTAAAGTGTATAAGTCATTCACCCAGGACAGTTCGGCGAAAACCCTGCTAATCCCGCAGCAGAGTCGGCGCCAAAGCAGGTGAGCGACCAACCTAACTATAGCCTAGCCTAGGCCTAGCCCCAAGGCCTAGCCATGCCCGTCCGCGGAGGGGAAAAGTCTCCATACAAAAACTCACAACAAGAATTACCAGCTGTGGAAGTTCAAAATAGAATTGCTGTTGAGCAAGGATGACCTCTGGGATACAGTTGAGGAAGATACGCCTCACAGCCTAATCCAGCAGGGAAAAAAGAAAGACCAACGTGCCAGGGCCACAATCTGCCTATTTCTCGAGGACGACCAGCTGATCCACGTGCGGAATGAAACGTCCGCCCGTTTCAGTGTGGTTGGCCCTGAGAAAGGTGCACGAAAGGTCTAACTTAACCTCAAAGTTGTATCTCCTCAGGAAACTGTACAGCCTCAGGCTAAAAAGCGAGCAAATTTATGGATGAGCACATCAACAGAACACTTGAGTATGAGCTCAGGGACTGGGTGAAAGCTCAAGGAAAACCACGTCGCAGCCCTCCTGTTGTGTACCCCTGCCAGAGAACTATGGCATGCTAATCACAGCACTTGAGGCAGACCCGAGGGTGACATAACACTCAAATTTCGTTATCGGCAAGCTAAAGGACGAGTTTAACCGAAGAACGGAAACAGAATCGGGAGTCGAATACAATGAAGCGTTTTAATAACCGGACCTCAATACGGACAGTGGAAAGAATGAAGTGCTTTCACTGCAACAAACCCGGGTCCCTAAAGAAGGACTGCCGGACCCTCAAGAGAGAAACAAGTTCAACAGGGAGAAAGTCAAGAGCGCCATAAGAACGGGCCGGATCAAGCGACATGAAGAACCGCGCTACGTATGTTTCAAGGCGGAGGAAGTCAAGAAAACAACCACATGGTTCATTGACTCGGGAGCAACATGCCACATGATAATGACAGGCATTTTTTTCAAGACGCGACGAGAAGTCGTGCACCGTCTCACTCGCAACGGGAGCTCCATGCAGTCCGAGGGAGGGGGGGAGGGCTTCCTGAAATGCAAGGGTGGGCCGCCCACCCAGGAGACCCGTGAACGTGCTGCTCAAAAGCGTGCTGTACATCCCCAGCCTCGACGGCAGCCTGATATGGGTTTGCCCACACTAACCAAGCTTGGGTTCTCAGTAAAATTCGACAGCATCAGTGCACGGTCTCAAAACCGGAGAAACCCTAGCCATAGGCCTCCGGAAAAGGCAACTCTTCGAAGTCTGGCTAGACAGTGACGAAACGAGGCAACCGCAAAGTCTGCTATCCAAGGGGAAAAATCATGAGAACTGCATCCACCCTATGGCACAGACGCATGGGAAAACCGAAACCCCGACGCCGTCAGAAGACTGAAGAAAGAAAATCTAGCAACTGGTATGACACTCGGTGACTGCGATACGCGAGAAAAGTGCATTACATGCGTGAAGGGTAAGCTAACCAAAACCTCCCCCAAAAAAAAGCGAGAAACGGGCAGATAAACCTCTCGGATTGGTCCATTCTGACCTGTGCGGACCGATGAATACCGAATCCCTGGCGGAAAGAGGTAGGCCTACATCATGACACTGACTGACGACTACTCCAGATACTGCACGGTCTACCTACTGAGGATTAAAGACGAAGTTTTGGACAAGCTGAAAGTTTACTCGGCAAGAGTCAACAACATCTTCAACACTAAAATTAAGAAGATTAGGTGCGACAACGGGGAGAATACCAAAAATGCGGGCCGTCAAATCGTTCCCGGGCGAGGAAGGCATCGAACTGCAACCTCTGTACCGTACTTTTTCCCCCAAAAAAACGGAGTAGCCGAAAGGAAGAACCGCTCCCTTACAGAAATGGCAAGATGCATGCTACTCGGGCGCGTCCCTCCCAACAAAGCACCCGGGGAGAAGCAGTAGAGTCACCGCCAACTACCTACAAAACCGCTTGCCCAGCAAATCGGTTGAGAAAACTCCGTATGAACTGTGGTTCGGCAGCAAACCGAACGTCTCCCACATCCGAGTTTTTGGAAGCAAAGTCTACAGCCATATCCCCAAGGAGAAGAGGACGAAGCTAGACCCCCGAGCCGAAGAAGGAACTCTCGTTGGATACAGCGAGAAGCCAAGGGATACCGCGTACTAAACACAGCTACCGGGAAAATCATCGTCAGCAGAACCGTCACATTCACAGAAACCAGGACGAAAGACAGCTTCGAAGTTATCAGCAAAAGACCGGAATGGGAAGAAGCAGCGAACGTAGACTCGGGTAACCTCAATCTCACAAAGAACCAGGAAGCCGCCGCCGAATACGCAGACAACCTCAGCGACAATGATCAAAAGACACCGAACCGGCCTCCGAAGACAGCAGAAAAAATCCTCAAGACCTAACAAAGGTATTCCTCCCAAGAGACTATCGTACCTAGCCAGAGAAGATGTCGTCGAACCAGGAAGTTGGAGAGAAAATGACTCAAATGAAGGGAGACCTGAAGGAAGAGTGGACAAAAGCGGCAAACGAGGAATATGAATCTCTCATGGCCAACGCCAAAGAAAATGCAAGCGGAAACATAAACGCTTCAAAGCCAGGTTTGTCGCGAAAGGATTCTCTCGAAGTACGGAGAAGACTACGACGAGACATTCGCCCCAGTGGCCAATACGCCACCATAAGAACCCTACTCGCAATAGCCACTGTTACAGACCTAAAAATAAGGCACATGGATGTGTCGACTGCATTCCCCCAACGGCGACCTATCGGAGGTAGTATACATGAAGCAAACCGGAAGGGTTCGTCATTCCAGGACAAGAAGACATGTGTGCAAGCTCAATAAAAGCTTGTACGGTCTAAAACAATCGGCCAGGACATGGAATTCCAAAGCCCACGATACAATAACCAAGTTGGGGTTCTCACAAAGCAAAGCTGATGCTTGTTTGTACGTGAAAAGAGCGGGCAAACATACACCTACGTCACCATTTACGTAGATGATCTGCTAGTATGCGCATCACGGAAGAGGAGCTCGACCAACTTCACGTAGACCTGAATAGTTCTTTCGCCACAAAAGACCTAGGCAAGGCAAACAACTACCTAGGATTGAAAAAGGCAGAGATGCAAACGGGGACATGCTGCTACACCAACGCGGAAAAAATACTTACCATTATCGAACGGTTCGGAATGGCAAGTGCCAAGTGTAGCACAACACCCATGGATGCCAGCTACCTGAGCCAAACCGGAGAGGAAAACCTACTACCCGATAACAAAGAGTACCGACAAGCAGTGGGGCACTCCTTACCTTGCAAACGTCACACGCCCAGACATGCCACCGCCATAAGCATCCTGAGTAGGAACTCGAAAATCCCAGGGCCATGGACTGGATGGCGGTAAAGAGAGTGATACGCTACCTAAAAGGCACCGCCGCACTCCCACTAAGGATCAGCGCTTCAGGGGCACTGTTCTCTCAGGATTCCCCCGACGCAGACTGGGAGGTGACCAAATGGACAGAAAATCGAGGAGCGGGTTTCATATTTCAACTAGGAAGCAATACAAAATCCTGGTTGAGCAAAAAACAAAACTGCGTAGCCCTCTCCTAAACCGAAGCAAGTACAGGGCCACCACTCTAGCTTCCCCAAGAGGCTCATGGCTCCGACAGCTCCTAAGCGCCTGGGAAAACCCCAGGAAGCCCCAAAGGGTACTGCCGAGGACAACCGGGGGTGCATTAAGCTACCACTCTGAGAAAATAGGAAACCGAAAAACATATAGATCTCGGGGTCCCACTATATCCAGAGTCGTAGCCCAAAGGGCCCGCCGCCTGGAATACTGCCCCACGGAAGACTGCGTGGGGCAAAATAACAAAGCCGTGCCGGGCCCCCGGTTTTTGCAGCACGCGGGAAGATAGGGCTTGCAGCCAGCGACCCACGCGAAGGACGCCGTCGAGTGGGGGTGGTTGGTTTACTGCTACAACGCCTGCCGACGGCAACCCGCCGTAGGGCCGGTCGCCATCACAAGTCCCCGCCTCCTTCAGTGCTAACTCCCGCTCATACGATCACAGGGCGAGAAAAACCACGTTTCGTCGGCCCACTCAACCCTTAGAAGTGAAAAAAACAAGTGAACTTAAAAAGGGTAAAAAACTCGTATTTATGCCGTCCGTACTGACTGGTATCAATATACATACCTTTATGGGCGACCAAAAATCCAGAGAATACGGCCTAGCCAGACTCTATGATGTCTTTTTCCTGTGGTATACCGTAGTCTTAACTTTGACAAAGAGTTGGCTTTTTGGGGTTTTAAAAATTTTTATTGGATGGCCTTGAGCATTATTTTAATACCGGGGGAAAACTCACTTTTGATCACGGGGCCCATTTTTTACTTGCCCCTCTTTGTACAGTGTTTTTGGGAGGGGGAAAAGGTTTTTTGGGATCTGCTTTCTAGTGTTGTCGCTTGGGCTTTTTTTAATATTCTTGTGGGAACGATAGCTTTTAGCTTAGTGTGATCTCGGTGTGATATGTGTTTGGTTTTATAAACTTAAGGGACTTCTGAAAACGGTTTCTTTGGTATCACTACGAACGGTGTGGGTGCTTGGTTCCCCGTCTAAAGATTCAACATGACTTTGGGAAGGTTTTTTACGTAAATAGTTGCGAGATCGGTGGCTCTTACTTGTGGTTTGGGAACTTTGGTTCCCGTTGACAAAAATATAATGACTTTGGGAAGGTAGGTAGGTTAAAAAGAACCAAAAAGATGTGAGGAATGTTCTTAAAAAAGAGACTTATGAGAGCGGTGGCTATTAATGTCACTTGGGCCTTCGTGTAATCAGTGGCTCTTAGCATCACTATGCCTACCTGTGGTGTGGGTGCTTTGTTCCCCGTCAAAAGAACCAAAATGACTTTGAGAAGGTTCTTGTAAGTGAGACTTATGAGTTTGGTGGCTTTTGGCAATACTGTGAGCATCGCTGTTTCTTCCTGTGTATCTGGAATGGTTGCCGTGGGACTTAAGTGAATGTGCGTCAAGTCCTCTTCCATGAGATTTTCGTGAGTGTTTAGACTTTTTACTATGGAGAGAAGCACTTCCATCGTAAGAGCCATTGTATTCTGAACCATGATGGGAAGTAGATTTACTCAGTTGCTTAGAACGCTTAGACATGACATCAACGTCGATTCGACTGCCATGTTTATCTGGGGATGTAGACAATTTCCTTCCAACTGAATGAATGGCAATAGATATTTGCGAGTTGTTACCGGCTCCGCCACGTTCTGATTCAGATGACACTAATTCTTCCCCAGAATTATTGGATGAATGTTCAGAGGATGATTCGGATTGAGAATTACCAAGTGTTTGCGTTTCTTTGTGATATGAGTTTTCGGAGTTTTCATGGTGAAATGGAGTCTTAGGCCGGTTCATTAGACTCTCGGAGTTATAACTTTTAGTGGACGTACTGCGGCTCATTCGACTCTCAGGGTATTCATTTCTAGTGGACGCACGGCGGCTCATTTGACTCTCAGGGTATTCATGTCTAGTGGATGCACGGCGGCTCATTCGACTTTCAGGGTATTTATTTTCAGTGGATGCACGGCTCATTTGACTCTCAAGGTTTCATTTTTAGTGGACACACGGTGGCTCATTCGACTTTCGGGGTATTCATTTTCTGTGTAACGTTTCTCTAAACTATTTTTTAGAGGTAATAAAGCTGAAAGGTCATCCTCAATGGCAGATAGTCTGTCGGACAAGCTAGCTGCGTCAGATTCCTTAATCTCCTTAGGAGATTCATGGCTACTAGGGCCACAATACTCGACACTAAAGTTCACCTCTAGATTCAGTGATGGGGATGTATTGCATCCACAAGAGTCTTCACAGTGGTAAGTTCCGATTGATGTCATCACTCGAGCCACACGCCATGATTTGGGATCCAGAATGGGCCGTGTGGTGCCAACATGAGTCGGTATGCCTAGCGCTTCTGCACATACTTCGTCGGCAGGGGCTCTACACAAAAATAAAACACAAATAAAATAAACGGGATTTTTTTGTTGGTCCCTTGGGTAGGCCCTAATGTGCAGGTTCAATTCATGTTCCAGGTAAAAACAATCAACTTCTGAAATTAGCTTTACTCCATCAATATGATAACAAAGTAGAGAGGAGATCAACAGCTTACAGCCGCAGTGTGCTAACACACTGGCAACTTATCAAGCACATACCGAGTTGGGTGTTTTCAAGGTGTCACCCAGCCTCCATGAAATGTGAAACGAACTTAAAAACGTTAAAAAAAACTTTGTGATTTATAGGCAGTGTCCAGTTAGTTGGTATTACCAATCTATCAATACGTACAATCATAATTCGGGGAGAATTTAGGTACCTGACAAGTGACAACACATGCCAAATTTGGTTGGTGTAAACAAACATTTCTGAATGGAATAAAATATAAATAGTAGGTTGGAACAAGCTCAAAATCATTTCAGGTTGTTCTTGGTGCCAGGCCATATAGCCAAGCACAAGGGGTATTCACCCGCTATACTAAAAAAAAAATTGAATAACTATGTACCGGTAGTTATGAATTTAGAAAGTAACAGAAAAAATATTGGGTCCACCATTACCCGAAGCTAGGCTAGGTCCCACAAACAAAAGTCTCCCATAAGAAATATAACATTGGGCCACTCATTGACCCCTGTGACCTTAAGAGATTTTGGTGAAAAAAATATTGACCGTCATTGCCGTACTCGGCTATACCTCTTCTGTAAATTCTCTACATTTTGTTTATGTAATTTGGGCAAGTGGTTACGTCAAAGTAATATGCTGATTACCAAGAGATGTAATTTTTGAACGCATATTTTAGCGCGTTTGAGTGTTTATTTGTACACAGTTTCAAGCAAGACACAATTTTCCAAATGCTTATTTTAAATTGGTATGATGCTCTAGTATCTATTAGGGATGTATACCCGTAAATTTTTGTACCCGGGTAACCGTGATCGTTACCCGGGCTACCCGCGGGAAGAAAATGTTTGATTTATCCTCATGGGTGTCAAATGATTCCGAAAATCATTGGCAGTTGCAAAGTACGGTATTGGTAAAAGGGCACGTAACGTATGTTTTCGTGTACTATGACTCACGATTCATGGGATCGGAGCAACTACATCAAGCGGAAAGGAACACTGATTGAGTACTACATTCCTTTCATGTTCATTCAAAGTGATCTACCACTTCTTGTTATCTCATCTTACTTCACACCTAATATCATCCAAGTTGACACGCAATAAATATCGGACACTGAATAGTGTTGTAAATGCACAAAACAAGTAATAGATTGCCAAAACAAACATCTGCTGGCATCAAACTTCACAAGGTCAAAATTTCCTAAAAGTACGACCTACACAAAGCCAGTAAACACTCTTCGCTACAATCATAGCAGCCAGCCACGAGCGGGAGAGATATAATGACGCAATATATTGTCTGTTCTGTAAAAAAAATCGTGATGGATAAAGAAAAAGTCTCCAAAATCCAAGACCGACTTGACAAAGGGAACCATGCAAGTGGGTTATTTGTTGATCTGCACAAAGCATTCAATACGGACGACCATAATATTCTCCGTCATCTATCAAAGGGAACCATGCAAGTGGGTTATTTGTTGATCTGCACAAGCCACAAAGCATTCAATACGGACGACCATAATATTCTCCGTCATAAACTTGAATGTGAATAACACTATACTGGTTTGGAAGCTACCTACAAGATAGAATACAATTTGTAACGGTTAGGCAATAGTAAAGGGACCGCAGAGAAAATTAATTGTGGTGTAACTCAGGCTTCTATACTTGGCCCTTTATTATTTTTTGGATGAGCGTAGCGAGCGTAGCGAGCGATGCGAAGATTCCATTTCACTACACTGGAGAAAAAAATCCGGAATGTTTTTTTTTCTTTCTTTTTGTATTTTTGTCTGTCTGTTAGCACGATTCCGGCCACACTGATACTCCAATTGCGATGAAATTTTCTGGAGGCCTTCGAAATCTCTGAACTTAGAACTGCCACATTTTTTAGCGCAATCGAAAAATTATTTCTTATGAAAATCGCAATTTTACGATTTTTTTCGATTTAAAAAAAAATGACTTTTAACACCTACATGATATATCCGAATGGAATGATATTTTCGCAGAACCTTAATTTTATGAATGTTTATATTCGTTTGAAATTTGAGCGCAATCGAAAAATTATTTCTTATGAAAATCGCAATTTTACGATTATTTTTCGATTTTAAAAAATTCCTCGATTTATAACACCTACATGCTTTATCCTATTGTAATGATTTTTTCACAGAACCTTATATTTTATAAACTAGGAAAACGCTTAAGTCCCGCCGCGTTGTTGGATGAGCGTAATTGGTGCATTGAGCTGCCATGTGTTATGCGGATTTTCTGTTGTTCTGTGAAAAAATCATTACTTAGTTAGAGATTTTTTAAAAATTAAATTAAATTAAATGAAAAATTAACTTAAATTTTAAATTTTTTTAATTAATTGTAATTTAAAAAAAGGAAAAAATCGTAATATTGAAATTTTCATAAGAAATAATTATTCGATTGCGCACAAATTTTACACAAATATATGAATTTATAAAATTAAGGTTCTGTTAAAAAATTATTACAATAGGATAAAGCATATACGTGTTATAAGTCAAAGAATTGTTTTTTAAAAAAAAACGTAAAATTTCGATTTTCATGAGAAATAATTTTTTGATTACGCTCAAATTTCGCACGAATATCTTAATTCATGAAATTAAGGTTCTGTGAAAAAATCATTACAATCGGTTAAAGCATGTAGGTGTTATAAGTCGAAGAAAAGTTTTTAAAAACGAAAAAAATCTTAAAATTGCGTTTTTTATGAGAAAAATTTCCCGATTGCGCTCAAAACGTGGCAGTTCTAAGTTCAGAGATTTCGAAGGCCTCCATGAAATTTCATCGCAATCGGAGTATCGGTTTAGCCGGAATCGTGTTAACAGACACACAAAAAATACAGAAAGAAAGAAAGAAAGAAAGAAAGAAAAAAAAAACATTCCGGATTTTTTTCTCCAGTGTAGTGAAATGGAATCTTCGCTTCGCTCGCTACGCTCATCCAATTACTAGGAAAACGCTTAAGTCCCGCCGCGTTGTTGGATGAGCGTAATTGGTGCATTGAGCTGCCATGTGTTATGCGGATTTTCTGTTGTTCTGTGAAAAAATCATTACTAAGTTGAAGATTTTTTTAAAAATTAAATTAAATAAATTAAAAATTAACTTGAATTTTAAATTTTTTTAATTTATCAAAATTTTAAAAAAATAAAAAAATCGTAATATTGAAAGTTTCTTAAGAAATAATTATTCGATTGCACACAAATTTTACACTGAATATATTAATTAAAAAATTTAAGGTTCTGTGAAAAAATCATTACAATAGGATAAAGCATGTAGGTGTTACAAGTCAAAGAATTGTTTTAAAAAAAGAAAAAAAAACGTAAAATTTCGATTTTCATGAGAAATAGTTTTTTGATTGCGCTCAAATTTCACACGAATACCTTAATTCATAAAATTAAGGTTCTGTGAAAAAATCATTAAAATCGATAAAGCATGTAGGTGTTATAAACTGAAGAAATGTTTTAAAAATCGTAAAAAAATCGTAAAAATTGCGATTTTGATGAGAAATAATTTTTCGATTGCGCTCAAAAACGTGGCAGCTCTTGGTTCAGAGATTTCTAAGGCCTCCATAAAATTTCATCGCAATTGGAGTATCGGTTTAGCCGGAATCGTGCTAACAGACACACAATAATACAGAAAAAAAACATTCCGGATTTTTTTCTCCAGTGTAGTGAAATGGAATCTTCGCTTCGCTCATCCAAATATATTCGTGTGAAATTTGAGCGCAATCAAAAAATTATTTCTCATGATAATTGCAATTTTACGATTTTTTTAATTTTTTAAATTTCTTCGACTTATAACACCTACATGCTTTATCCGATTGTAATAATTTTTTCACAGAACCTTAATTTTATGAATTAATATATTCGCGTGAAATTTTAGCGTAATCGAATAATTATTTCTTATAAAAATCGCAATTTTACGCTTTTTTCGTATTTAAACAATTACGCTCATCCAACAACGCGCCTGAAAAAGCGTTTGCGAAGCTTCCTAGTGGTATTCATTAACGATCTTAGCCGGGCGAGAATAAAGGGCCTACTACAGGGTTGCCACCAAATAATTATTTTTATATCCTTGAGAGATACTTTATAAATCCTGAGAAATCCTTGAAAATAGCTATTTAGTATTTTGCGTAGCATTACTTGAAGGAATTATGAAATTTTAATTTAATACTATAATACGGAATGCCAGATTGATTTTTGAGAATTTAACTAACATAACATGCGAGCATGGGCCTTAGAATCAGATTTTTTTTTTAGAATTTGTATCAATGTTTTAGTTTTTACCATCGTTACTACTACTCTACTCCCTGGGTTTATTATTACTATTACCCAGTGCTACTGATGTTTTTATTACCCATTGTTGTTCGCTTTTTAGGCTGTATTAAAAATAATGTATTGATTTCATGTATTTTTAGCTATGGTATAGGAAATCCTGAGATTTTACCAAAAAAATCCTAGAATCCTTGAGACACCTTAAAAATATTTGTAAAAGCATAAAATCCGTGAAAGTGGCAACCCTGGCCTATTACAATCATTTGCAGATGACACAAGCCTATTTTATTTCTCTCAAAGCCTAGAAGACCTAGCTATCACGATGCAAGATGACCTAGAAATATTTACAGAATGGCTACGCATAAATAAACTCTTCCTCAACATAATGAAGACCAACTACATAATCTTCAACTCGCGCAACCTCTCTCAGAACGATCACGCTATCCAACAAACTATTAAAACAATACACCAATTCTAGAGGTCACCTCAATCAAGTACCTGGGGGTAATATTAGATAAAAGCCTGTCATGGAACAGCCTTGGCCAAGAAGATCTCTCCCATTACGGGTATCTTGAAACTTGAAAGCGAAACGCATCTCAATACTTTTTAATGTATCTGTCCTCAAGTCAGTCCAATACTCGTATACACAGACATCTTTCTTATTTGATCGTAGTCATGCAAATCCATTAACAACCGATTGACTATTATTCAAAACCGAGCTATTCGCAACATCTTTTCTTACACAATGGATATACATCGGGTGCACATGTACAGCAAAAACAAAATGGTACTACCACTCCTACTTATTCATAAATACCAAACCTTATTATTTATACATAACATGCTTAAACTAAATCTATCTTATTAACTGAACAGGGACACACACGACTATTATACCCCTACTAAAGAAAATCTTCGTATTGGACACATTATTTTTTTTAAATAGAAAATCTAACGTCAATAACCAGGGTTCCATTATGTACAATAAACTGCCAACGACGATCAAAAAACTCAGCAAACAAGCATTCAAGCAGGAAGTAAAAACTAACGTATTATTAAATGATACTGAAAGATGCTTCACCTAGAATTCTAGCTAGACTTACCTACTATTTCTTAATGTATTTATTGTTAATTCCTTAATAATATTATGGAACATCTACTTTTATACAACTAGGGATATCTCAGATTCAATTATTGTGTTAATAATCACTGCCTCGCTTATTCTTTTAGGCAGTGGTCACACTGCAATTAGATTTAAGCCTCATAATATGTACTACTTACTTTATAATATAATATTGCAAATCAGGGTCCACTATATCCTTTCTTAGAATAGTTAAAGAGTATATCGAATTACTGTATCCATCATTTGACATCTGAATAATGTTATGTCCCAAATAAAACCACTGTAAAGAGCGCAAGCTCATTTTGGTAATAAAAAATTGAATTGATTTATTAGAAATTCTCCAAAAATACAAATTTTCAAAAATTTCATGATCATAAAGCTTTAAAAAATAAAAATAAAATTGTATTTAGAGTCTACCCACTCAGTTATATAACTGATTTTCAGTGGGGGACAGTAAATCAAAGCGACCAAGCCAACCATGTAGGCCCCGACGCAATCGACGAGTGAGCGATAACCAACCAAAGATCGATATTTTTAATAGGAAATATAGCAATCAGTGGTATGGACAGTGCGAACACCCGCGGATCAACGCCAGAATCAACAAGGCCGATTCAGAACAACTCTGAAATGTATTATGTGCTTCGTTGCTAGGACGGCTCCAAAGTCACCGTTTACAAACTTCTAAGACACGAACTGAAGGACTTAAGTCCAAATCAGAAGTTATAAAACTTCTGACTTTCGCGGGAATCGAACCCCGGACCTTCTGCATTGGAAGCAGATACGCTAGCCACACAACAAGACCAACGAAAAAATGTCTGTAGGCCTACAGTCAGTCATTCATAGGTAGGTAGGTCTACAAGATATAATTTTTAATCTGTCATTTTATAGTAAAGTATTATAAATTATATTCTAGATATTAATGTATAAAAATAATTTTAGTGGGTAATAGCCCGTTGAAGGCTATTCAACTGTGTTTTTCTATTTTCCAAAATATGCTACCAAGTCAAAATATAGTGAATGGCTTTGAAACCTGTTTCATTCAGAAAATCAAAACTATTTTTTCAAATTTTTCTGATTGGGCATACGGTTAATATCGCCATTTCGTTCAAAATAATTTCAAACTTCAATTCGCCCAAGCACACCATTCAACGTAGGTAGTTGTGTTCTGTGACATTAATTTTGAACTGTTTTTCTAGAGGCTGACTGAGAGAAAAAAGTTTTTTTTACAATTGTCTTTCCTGCGAATTTTTTTGTTTGGCGGTATTTTGAACCGATTAGTACCGCCAAACAAAATAATTCGCAGGGAAGACAATTCTTTAAAAAAAAATCTCACAGTCAGCCTCTAGAAAAACAGTTCAAAATTAATGTCACAAAAACACAACTACCTACGCTGAATGGTGTGCTTGGGTGAATTGAAGTTTGAAATTATTTTAAAGTGGCAATATTAGCCGTGTGCCCTATCAGAAAAAATTGAAAAAAATAGTTTTGATTTTCTAAATGAGCCAGGTTTCAAAGCCATTCACTATATTTTGACTTGGTAGCATATTTTGTGGAAAATAGAAAAACGCGGTCGAATAGCCTTTTTAAATGTGGTTTTTAATAGATTGGGTTTTCAGTTTTTGTTCTGTAACAATTCAATCTACAAAAAACAAAACAAAAAACATCATATCTAAAATAAAATAAATCTCCGGGACAAGTACCTTCCTACATGCCCTTTTTCCCATATGTGCCATATATCAATGAACCTTGAACCGTACGGGCACAACCCTTAGACCATCTCAACAATGTTTTTTGATAACAGCTAGGCCTACCCAGTATTTTGTTTAAGAAAAACATTGCCTATAAGTATTTCAAGATAAAACATTTCAAGAAACATTTATGAGAATAAGTCTAGAATAAGTCTACCATACTGTACCCATATTTTGGGCTAGTAACATGGACATGGTGTGGTTTGAGTAGCTGACTGCTCATAGTAATGACATCATTGGGTGATGTTCTTGAACTTTTGCTTCTGGCCCATTGATGCTTCAGATCGTTGAAATGTTTCCATTGTTCTGCATTTGGTGTGCCGCTGCAGCTCATTTGTAGGTGAATGGAAGGTTTCTGTGGCAGAAATGTTTGCACAAATGGAATCATAGACTACCTAATATCTTCAAGTTGCGGGTACAAAGTCAACGTGAAAACTTAATAATTTTTGGATGAATTAAACAAATCAGGGTGAAAAGGAACACTGGAGATTTGCTTGAAAAATATAGAGGTCCAGGTCTAAGTTGATTACTACTTATTAAATGAGGTGTAACTATGCCAGGAGAAGGAGACGTAATGAGCAAGCGGAGAAAAGGATTTGAGAAGAAACCCTGAAAGTGGTGGAGAATTTTAACTACCTTTAAAAATATTATAAGGCAAAGGGCCAGTAATTTCTACCCACACATAACAAAAACTTGTAAAAATACAGCCAAACCTTACACACTCAAAAGAAATGAGATCTAAAAAAGGGCCAAGCTCATCTACCCTTCCCACATTTGCGCATTCTTAATTCATAAACGTACAGTGTCCCGTAACAACATTCTTGAAAAGCTTGGCAAAATAGAATTTGTATAAAAAGAATTTGGATGAACTATTAGGTTTTCATTAATAGTTGCAAATTCTATTTTGCCAAGCTTTTCAAGGATGTTTTTACGGGACACTGTACGTTTATGAATTAAGAATGCGCAAATGTGGAAGGGTAGATGAGCTTGGCCCTTTTTTTAGATCTCATTTCTTTTGAGTGTGTAAGGTTTGGCTGTATTTTTACAAGTTTTTGTTATGTGTGGGATCTCATTACTTTTTCAAGTTCCGTTGCAAAATTATCTGTTAAAATATAATTGGATGAGCGTAGCGAGCGAAGCGAAGATTCCATTCTACTACACTGGAGAAAAAAATCCGGAATGTTTTTTTTTGTATTTTTGTCTGTCTGTTAACACGATTCCGGCTAAATCGATACAATGAAATTTTCTAAGGGCCTTCGAAATCTCTGAACTTAGATGAACTTAGAACTGCCACTTTTTTGAGCGCAATCGAAAAATTATTTCTCATGAAAATCGCAAATTTATGATCTTTTAAATTTTTAAAACATTTCTTCGATTTAAAACACCTACATGCTTTATACGATTGTAATGATTTTTTCACATAACCTTAATGTTATGAATTACTATATTGGTGTGAAATTTGAGCGCAATCAAAAAATAATTTCTCTTGAAAATCGCAATTTTTCGTTTTTTTTTTTTTTTTTTTTTTTTTTTTACATTTCTTCGACTTATAACACCTTCATGCTTTATCCGATTCAAATGATTTTTTTACAGAACCTTAATTTTATGAATTTATATTTTGGTGCGAAATTTGAGCACAATCGAAAAATAATTTCTCATGAAAATAGCAATTTTACGCTTTTTTTCGTTTAAAAAAAATTACGCTCATCCAACAACGCGCCTGAAAAAGCGTTTGCGAAGCTTCCTAATAATTTTATCAAAATCAAATAATTTCTATGGTATTACCAATTTTACAATAGAATGTAAAAATCAAGTGGCCCAAAGACTTGCTTGTTGTAAACAAAAACAATGTAGGCGATTATTGTCAATTAACTATAGTTACTTGATGATTGTATTCCTGTAAAGGCTTATTTTAAAACCTTTATTTGGAAGCCTCCAGATTTTTCAAGTTTCTTTCAAGGAATACATCACTATTACCTTTGCAAAATAGT
>JAMZAV010012762.1:0-17793 GCA_024449915.1 Sweltsa coloradensis | reverse complement strand
GGTTTTCCACTTAGGGGTGTTTTTTTGATTTAATTTTTATTATTCATTTTATCACAAGGAAAACGCTTAATTTCCCGCCGCGTTGATGGATGAGCTTTTTGAAGTTTTAGTTTCGTATGACCACTTTTTCTTTTCAATGCTTTTTGAAGCATTGTAGGTGATTGTTGTCAAATTTCTATTTTACTTGTTAATTGTTATTATAAACCTAAAAAAAACTCATTTTTAAAACCTTTATTCTATGGATTCTGGCTAATTTTTTTCAACTTTTTTTTTTTCAAAAAAGAATACATCACATTCCCTTTAAATGTCAATGTAAAATATGAACGTTGTACCCCACCCTTTGGGTCAAATCGGCCCAAATTTCACGAAAATATCTCGAAAAAAAAAAACGGAAAAAATCGTAAAAGTACATTTTCAGAGAAAATTTCTTCGATTGTACCCAAAAAAACGTGGCAAGCCCTAAGTTCCGAGATTTCGAAGGTCCCCCCCAAATTTTTTCATCAAGATCGAAAAATTTTAGCCTTTTGCGCGGTAGAGGCGAAAAAACAGAAAAAAAAATAAAAAAAAAAAAAAAAAGCTTTTGGAGCTAAATTTTTTGAGGGGCCAGTGAAATTGAAGTCTTCGCTTCGCTCATCCAAAAAAACATTGATTTTATCGTCATTATTTTAATGTTTTTATCTATAAAAAAACATTTCAATAAATTAGAAATGTGCATGCGTGTATGCGTGTGAGAAATATGTCACGTGACTTTAGTTAAAACATAATTGCTTCTTCTGCTAATCATGGCTTAAAAGTGATTTAAAAACATGTATCAGTACTGGAGAAATGGGTTTACAGGGCAGGTGCTTGTTTAATGGTACCATTGAATTTAAAATATATGGTGCTAGCAGACGAGCGTCCTTTCCCCCTTTAAGACAAAAAAAAAAATACTAAAAACCCACCTTTCCCTAAAATTATTAAAAACGAGAAAAAAAATTAGTTCAGCCAAAGGCATTTCTGAAGGAACGTTTGAATACCTCCAATTCCCCCTCTTATTTTTGAAATATGGTCACCCCTAATAGTGATTTGACTGTAAAAGTGTACATTATCGCCATAAGTAAACAAGGGCCCAAAGGGGTCTTTTTAAATCATCTGTTATATACACGGAAACAATAAAAATACAGGCAAGTACTCGTTTTTTTTTTTTAATTTTGCTTAAAAAATAAAATATTTACATCCAAGCTAATCTACACGTTTACCAAGTAAAAAGTTGGCCCATCTCTACAGAAATTTAAAAAAAGTGCCAAGCATTTCACACCTAAAAAAAAACATTATGTTTTAAAACATCGCACAAGTTATTTAAAATTTAACTGATCATATTTAATAATACAAATATAATATCAAACATTTTTTTTTTCAGGTGTGTAAGACTGCTACCTTACCTATCATGATGCAAACATGGGGACCAAGAAGTGAATTGAACAATTGAATTTCTTTTAAAGAAGCTTAAGTTTCTTCCCCTTTAAGAAGAATCAAGATGCTTTAGCTTTGAGTATATTATATTTGCCTAGTATAGTTGGATCACATAGCTTTTCCATGCTTATTACCGCACAAATAATTGACTAGCGAGCGACTGACACTATAATTATTTTTATCATTATGATAGGAAGTGTAATTTTCAACAATTTTCTCCATATAAAATTAAAACAATATACTATCGTGTCTTTCATAATAATTATTATTTTTAGTATCAACTTGACCTACATATTATTGTTCTCGTATTCCACTGTTCGTATTTAAAAATTCCTTTTTAGACTTTACATACGCACTTTAAATATAGGGAAATTTTTTTATAACTCACACTTAAGCTTTTGCAAACGGTAGTAACAAGAAAAGTGTATCAAATTTTCATATTTTTTAACACCATTAAAATAAACAGACATGTTTTTTAACGCGCATTCCAATTTCTTAGCCAGTTTTAGTCGCATCTATTTGTAATTTGACATATAATTGTGTAAAAATGAATTATGAATTCATCTATCTAAGCTTTTTCCATAAGTTGATTAAAGAAAGAAAAAGAAAGAAAAATTCATTTAATTTTCCAGAATTCAAAATCAGTCAAAATAGTCTAAAACACCCACTTATAACAGTTACTATAAGCATTTTCTGTTTGATCTATGATAAATGTTAAAAATATCATACTAGGAAAACCTTTAGTCCCGCCGCCCTTGATGGATGAGCTTTTTTTTGAAGTTTTTTGTTTTGGTAGGCCACTTTTTTCCCTTTGGGAAGTGCTTTTTGAGCATTGTAGGTGATTGTTGTCAAAATTTCTATTGTTCTGTTAATTGTTATTTACTCAAAAAACTCTATTAAAACCTTTATTCTATTGGGTTCTGGCTACTTTTTTTAACTTTTTCTTTCAATAAGCAATAACAACCATAACCTTAATGTAAATGTAAAATATGAAAAGTTGTAGCCCCACCCGTTTGGTCAGAATCGGCCATAAAGTCACGAAAATATCGCACTAAAAAACAAAAAAAAATCGTAAAAATACGATATTCAGAGAAATTTTCTTCGATTGTACCCAAAAAAAATACACCAGATTTCGAAGGTCCCCCCAAATTTTTAAAAGATCGCTATGCCGTTTTTCCCCCCGTAGAGAGCGAACAAAAGACAAAAAAAAAAAAACCCAGCTGAATTTTTGGGGGTCGTGAAATTGAAGCTTCGTTCGCTCATCCAACGATAGGGGGGTACAGATGTCTTTTAAATCGAATGCCAAGTAGTATGTAGTGACCTCAAAATACAGTTTTTAAAAATTTTATTTTTAACTGCGATTTTACACTATTTTTTTAATTTTTCTGGTCATAAAATTTGCGATAATTGACGTTTTTTGAATGTTTTGAAATCAGCCTTAATTTGTTTATTTTTTGTTTCACATAGATACTAGAGCATCGTACCAATCTAAAATAGACTCTTTATTACATCGTGCCTTGAAAAAATGTGCACAAATATACACTCAAACACGCAAAATTGCATTCCAAAAACACACTCCTTCTTGGTAATCACATATTTTTGACCGAGCCATTGCCCAAATCACAAAACAATAATTTTATAGAGGAACACAAAAAGGCTGTCGGGACGCCAATAATGGCCCTATTTTTTCGGATCAAACCCCCCAAGGTCACGGGCACAAAGAACGCCCCATTGTTATTTCTTAGGGAGGTTTTGCCGATGGGACCTAGTCGAAAAATACCAAGTTCGACTTTTTTTCGGGGCCCAAAGGGGACCCAATTAATTTTTTTGTTGATTTTTAAATTTTATAAATTTGCCTGAATGAAAAAAATATTTTTTGGTTTGCGGGTGAATACCCCTTTTTGTATGGGGACTTACATAAATCTTGATGCGAGCTCAACGAGCCAACCATAATACGGCCACAAAATACAGCGCGTGAAACCTGAAGCTTTATTTAGCATGATTACACAAAATTTTTTTCCCCCCCGAGACTATATGGGTCCAACACATGTTATTATATACCAGCCCTACATATTTCGGTACAAAATTCACAACTTTTTTGTTTTCCACTGAAAATCATTTGTAATGAGTGACTAGAATCCTGATTAAAAAAGTCATTTATTTATTGTTATTAAAAACTAAATGTACAGGTATTCTTAGATTTAAAAAAGCTTACGACGTGTACCAAGAGAAAAGTTTGGAAATGTCTAAAAGATATGGAGGTTTTAAATAGCCTAATAATAAAAATACAAAGCCAAAACATATACTAAAGCAAGAGCTGTGTACAAAAACCCCTGGTAGACCCCTTTTTTTGAAATAACCATGGACTAAGACAGGGCAGTGTAATGTTTCTCCTGTTCGCCATTTTTTTAGGGTGCCATCCTTAGAAAGGTAGAACCAAAAGGAAAATGAAACATAAAAAAAAAGATTTTTGCAGACGATATTCGAGATGGGGGGATCTATTAGAATAGGAGGTGTAAATGGGGGAATAAAAAAACAAACGGTATCAAAAAGAGAAAAAAATGCTTGAAAAGAGCAAATACAATATACTAAAAAAAGCCCAAAGAATCAGAAAAGGTAACATTGAGAGGGGAAGAGCTGGCATCGCAGAAACTTTCAAGTACCTCGGGAATATCTGCAAAAAGCTAAAACGAAAAGAAGAAGTAACAAGAAGAATTATACTAGCGGACAAATAAATTCTACCAAATTGTTCGTAAACTACTATGGAAAGAAGAAATATCGAACCGGTGTAAGATGATCGTGTACAAAATGTATTATATCCCTATATTAACTTACGCAGCAGTGACCTGGACAATAGGGGGAAAGGAAGAGAGCAGACTACAAGCAGCGGAGATGAAATTTTTAAGAAGTTCAGTGTCCATAACAAAATTAGACAAGGTGCGAAGCAAAACTACTAGAAAGAAGCTAGGAGTGGAAAGACTACGAGACAAAATAAGAAGAGAAAGACTGCGGTGGTATAGACACGTGAGACGAATGAAACAAGAGAGAATCCCGAGAAGAGGATTTGAACGAGCATGGGGAGGAGTACGAAGAGTTGGCCGCCCAAGAGATAGGTGGAGAGATCAAATAAAATTGAGTATAGAAGAAAGAGGGAAGTCATGGGAGAGAACGAATGAAGAACAACTATGGAAAGACAGAAAGAAATGGAGAGAACTAGAAGATGAGGTGCTGAGCCTGGCTAGCAAGCACAGATAAGCCGTAGTCCGAGAAAATGGTGACTTGTCACCCCCCGACCCGACGCATGCTGGAATAGGGGTCTGATATTATATATTATAGCCTAAAACTCTATGTGCGTGTGGAGATGATGTAAATTATAACAGCTGTCCACGATAGTAAAATAGTTCACATATATTTGTGTGACCGGTGTCTATCGCTGGGCACACTTTAAAATATTTATTAAGCTTCCCCAAAAAGCAATTAGATACGGCTTACCCTTATCCGGGGAATAAACCAGGGCGCCCTCATTGTGGCATTATTTAATATTTATAACTTTAGGAAATAACAACCACTAGGAAGTTTTGAATAAGTTTAGGCTTAAGCTACGGGAGTAGATTACTTGGTGTTCTATAATTAAGAGTGCATCAATTAGGACATCTAGTAGCGTTTGTGATACTGATATGGACTGCATGTTAGGTAGGAGGTAGTATGAACAGTCTTTTACATGGTGTTATTTTTAAGACCACAAACTGTCACATAATTATGTTCTCTATTCCATTACATTCTTTGCAACTTCCTACATTACATCTGTAAAATAAACATCGAAGTATTGTAATGTGTTCCACTCTAATAAAGAATCACATCACTGACTCAAACTTGCTTTCACATTCTATAATGATTGTGTTTTGTTTCGACAACCTTAATGCACATAGGCTGTGAATTCATATGATTTAAAGGATAAATACTTTCGTGATTAGAGTGTACCCACCCACTCAATAACAGGGTGATAACTTTGACCTTAATTGAACGGCAAGTACCTTGAGATGGTCCTTCTGACTTTTAAGATGGTGCTATCGGCCTAGTTTTAATGAGCGGAGAGATTTGGGAAGAAATACAGATTAGTGATCTAGAATCTAGTGAATGTTAAAAAAATTCTGAAGGAGATGGAGAATTACGTGGAATTTACATGCTCGCCAGAATCAAATTTCAAGTAGTAAGTTAACTCACGGGGGGTCAATTAAGGGATTAAGTATATATATATATGTTATGTTACACTTTACGGAAATAATCACGCTATATTGAATGTTAAAAACGAATATTTAATTAAAAACTTCAACGTTTCGTAACGTAAGTAAAGTGTATGTATGTATGTATATATCCAACCAAATACAAAAATTTGTAAAAAAAAAAACGGCAGCCAAGCTCTCCTTCAAAAGTCTCCGGCTGTGAATGCTGTGAGATATAGAAGTTGAGCCAAGCTTTTTATTCTTTCTCCCTAGTTTCGCTTTTAAAAATAAGTAGATCATTTCGCCTGTTGACGAGCGCCAAGCCAACGATTTTTGTGGTAAAAAAGTAAAATTTTTAAACTCGAAATCATAAAAAAATGGCTTGGCCATGAACCAAATTCAATGGCCAAGGCAATTTTTTTTATGATTTCGAGTTAAAAAATTTTACTTTTTTACCACAAAAATCGTTGGCTTGGCGCTCGTCAACAGGCGAAATGATCTTACTTATTTTAAAAGCGAAACTAGGAGAAAGAATAAAAAGCTTGCTCAACTTCTATATCTCACAGCATTCACAGCCGGAGACTTTTGAAGGAGAGCTTGGCTGCCGTTTTTTTTTTTACAAATTTTTGTATTTGGTTGGATATTACATCTTTTTGTTGTTCGTTCGCTATCAAGGTGTGACATGATTAAATTTGTTGAGTTCAAAGTTGTTTTTTTTACATTTTTGGGCCCACGGTCCCCCAAAGATACCCCTTAAATAAATAAATAAATTTTTATTTACAGACTACCCCCTCAGTTATATAACTGATTTTCAGTGGGGGACTTTAAATCAAAGCGACCAAGCCAACCCTGCAGGCCCCGACGCAATCGACGAGTGAGCGATAACCACCCAAAGATCGATATTTTTAATAGGAAATATATCAATCAGTGGTATGGACAGTACGAACACCCGCGGATCAACGCCAGAATCAACAAGGCCGATTCAGAACAACTCTGAAATTTATTATGTGCTTCGTTGCTAGGACGGCTCCAAAGTCACCGTTTACAAACTCCTAAGACAATAACTGATAGACTTAAGTCCAAATCAGAAGTTAAAAAATTCTGACTTGAGCGGGAATCGAACCCTGGCCCTTCTGCATTGGAAGCAGATACGCTAACAACAAGACCAACGCACTAGCATAAGCTCTAGATATTTATAATGGTTAAGAGCATGTTTAATTTCAAGCTTGTATACAAATTACTACGCCTGAGTAATTACGCGTTTTGATTTTGCTAGGACGGCTCCAAAGTCACCGTTTACAAACTCCTAAGACAAGAACTGATAAACTTAAGTCCAAATCAGAAGTTAAAAAACTTCTGACTTTAGCGGGAATCGAACCCTGGCCCTTCTGCATTGGAAGCAGATACGCTAACAACAAGGCCAACGCACTAGCATAAGCTCTAGATATTTATAGTGGTTAAGAGCATGTTTAATTTCAAGCTTGTATACAAATTACTACGCCTGAGTAATTACGCGTTTTGATTTTTGCTAGGACGGCTCCAAAGTCACCGTTTACAAACTCCTAAGACAAGAACTGATAGACTTAAGTCCAAATCAGAAGTTAAAAAACTTCTGACTTTAGGCGGGAATCGAACCCTGGCCCTTCTGCATTGGAAGCAGATACGCTAACAACAAGACCAACGCACTAGCATAAGCACTTTGATATTTATAATGGTTAAGAGCATGTTTAATTTCAAGCTTGTACAAATTACTACGCCTGAGTAATTACGCGTTTTGATTTTGATTTTGATTTTGATTTTGATTTTCCCCGGTCCCAATTGCCCGGTTTTTGTTATATGAGGTACATCTGAGTGTGGCCCAAGTTTCAAAGTTCTAAGATGAACCTTTTTCTCTCGTTATAGCTTATTATTCATATGAGTACGGTATTACCTACTTTTGTTAATTTTGTTTTTTTTTCCGGTACCCGTTACCCAATTTTGCTTTCCATTATTCTAAGTGATAAAGAATGAGAGATATGAAAATGTATTCCACGTTTGAAACCTTCTCAGTTGTAGCGTTTTCTTTGAATGATTCATTTCTTAAAGTTCAGATATGTTTTTTGTCATTTTTGGGCCCATGGTCATCCCAAATTTAGCCCCTTGTGTTTTGGACGCAAGATATTTATAATGGTTAATAGCATGTTAAATTTCAAGTTTGTACAAATTACCACGCCTTGGTAATTACGCGTTTTGATTATCATCCAAATTTTGATTTTCTCCGGTCCCTGTTACCCGATTTTGGTTTTGAAAGCAAAAGGCACTGCGTCTGAAATACACCTAAGTGTGGTCCAAGTTTCATAGTTCTAAGATTTACCGTTTTCTCTGTAGGCTAAAGAACCTCCGCGGAGAACTGCCACCCACCCACCCACCCACCCACCCACTCCACCCACCCACCCACCACAACCACCAGCCACCAGCCACCAGCCACCAGCCACCAGCCAGCCTTAAGGAATTTGACGATGTTGAGAGCCTTTTTTAACACAGAACGAGTTGTCGGATCGGGTTGATTTTTTTTTTGGTATGTCATGGACCACATACCAGGTCATATACCGAGTTTCAAGATTGTAACTCTTTCGGGGCGGCGTGTGCAGATAGCTGAAAAACCCCCCAACTCTTGTAGGTGTATATAGGGCCGGAGTTCGGTGTCGCCTAAGCATCGCATCGCTTGTCTGCCGGGCGACGACCGTCGCCCTAGATATATATGTTCTGTTGTAGGCTTTTCGTGATTCATGGTTTATGTTAAGTTATACTTTACGGAAATAATCACGCTTTATGCACTTTACTTTTTACTTTACTTTTTATAAAGCGTGAATTATTTCCGTAAAGTATAACTTAACATATATATATATAACATTAATGTATTTATTATAGAAAAACTGAAAAGAAGGGCTGTAAATCAGGCATAACTTGCTTGGGGCCAAGCCCCCCTTTGTTTTACTAAGGAACCTTGATTTGAAATTTTTTGGGTCGTCTTTGTGTATCTTTTAATTTTTCTAGTTTTAAATTTTCTGTTTTCTAAAAGATAACACAAAAGTTGGTCTGAAACTTTAAAATAAAAACAAAATTTGACGGCAAAATTTAGCCGACCAGTTCTTTGGGATTAAAAAATAAAAATTTCAATAAGTATTAAATTTAAAAAACAGAGCGTAAAAAAACAAGTGTTGACGGAAAAGGACAAATTTATTAATATAAAACTAGAAATTAAAAAATGTTTATTGGAGAAAATTTAAATTCGGTATGTAAGAAACCCCTTTGACAAATTGTATAAGTTTGTAATAGCCCCAGATTTCCTTAGTGATGGGGGCACACAAAATACCGGCAGAAAAAATTATGGTTCAATCTTCTAACCCGGAAATTATTCTCATGCTTTTAATGTCACCCGACGAATTATTTCCGCTTGGTATACGAAGAACCCAAATTTCCCCAAAATAAACAAGTAAGAGAAACCTTTTTTACAGCAATGGTAGCGTTATATTGTGGTGAATGCTTCGTTGCATGACCCCATTATTAGATCAAAATTGCTTGTTAATTTTTTTAAAAGGTTGTAATTCAATTACCACTCCCAAAACTCCAAAACCCTCCCAAATTACCGGGTCGATTTAAAATTTAAAAAATACTTCGTTCGATATTTTAAAGCTTATTTTATCTTAACAAACCTTTAAAAGGACATAAACTTACACAAAATCTGACAATTTTCACATTAAAAGCACCTTATGTAACAACATAACAAAAAAGTGAAAAATTTGCAAAATTTCTCCGATTGTGATTTGTTCAGCACTAATTCTTGTAAACGATTTTAGTAAATTTTCTTTCGTTTTCCCGTCTTCAAGGGTTTTGTTTTTTACTTTAATGCTATGGAATAATACATATAATGAGAGGTAAGTGCAATTTCTTCATATTTTTTTGTGAATATTTAAAAAGATTTTTTTTTGCGCAATTGGTCCCCTTAATTAAAATTTTATTTTTTAGGTTTTACAATTTTTACTGAACTTAAAAATGTTACTATTAAAAATCGAAATTCTTCATTTTTTAGTTGTAAAATATTAAAATGGGTTTTTTTTGAGCAACTTTTGCCTTAATGGGGAAAAAAATTATATTTTGTTTTTAAAATTTTAACCGAGCTTTAAAAAAATGTTACTTGTCAAAAAAATTTTAACTTAAATAATATAGAAGTCGCCTCGAAACCAATTGACATGGAGACGGGGGCTGAAGTAAATTGAAACGTCATTTTGCAAAACCCTTGGGCTGAACGCGCATCTCTCTTCGTTCCTTTCTCTCCATTTTTTGCGTAGGACAGTTACTGGGAAATCGCCGAAACCCCTGATAAAAAAACCATCCCAAACAGCTTCAGTAATCGTTTTTTTGTGTCGTGAACAAGCCCAACGTTTCCCTTTGTTTGGTAATGTTATTTTGGGTTTTCAGGTGAAAGCTCATGAAACTGTTTACATTCAAAGATTTTTTTCCCCTACAATTTAGTTCAAAAAACCCATTTGCTGAAAGTACATTATACTTTTTAAATTAGTTGCCCCCCTTACTTAAATATATGCAACATGAATAAAGGTTGCCCGTCCCGCCGTAGTATTCTAAAAAAAATTTTTCACTTATTCTAGAACCACATATCCTTAAACCCTCTCACGAACCAGCTAAGTTCACATACATTTATTCTATGGAAACTTATTTTCTTCTCTAGTCCTAAATATGTTTATTTAAACTGTGTATGGCGGTTCCTTAAGCCAAAATTCTGAAGGGCCCAAAGGGGAAGGGAGAATCGTTTTATTTTAGAAATTTTTTTGACAGGGACTACCCGAGCAAATGAAATATTGGGCTTTAGATTTTGGATTAAGAATTTCTTTGTGTTGTATACACACAGTTTTGATTTTCACTAAAAATAAAATATCGAATTCAACTATAGTGTATAGATTTTCTCATGCACATCGAAATTTCTGACTTTGTTTGACAGCACTTGTTTTGACTTTTTGATAATTTTGGTAGTTAAAAGCTTTAAAAGGGGTTGGTTTGGTTCTTTCCCCCACGTGGGGCAAGAATCACGACCGCGAGACTGAAATCTGTACTTTAAAGGTAATATTATAGGCAGAAAATATGATTTAATAAGTAAATTAGATTAATATTTAATGAATACGCTTGGACGGTGACAAGATAAGTTTAAACCTCAAAATTACCATTGTGTTTTATTTTTTGGTTGTAAACAACAAAATCTTTAACCAAATAACACTTGTTATGTCATCCACTTGAATACAGTATAATTTGTAGATGTGGTTTAGCTCTAATACTTGAGACTTATTGGAAGTTCGCGGGTCGATTCCCCATCACCGGGAACCAGATGAAATTTTGTCAAAATTTGTGTTTTATAAAAACCCGGTCCCTTTCTTGCATTGAGTTTTAAAATAAAAATAGACGTTCCCAAAAAATTTGTCGTTATAATACCTTAATTACATGTGAGAATTTGTGGGTTTATTTTTTAATAAAGATTTGAAGGCTATAATAGGGGGAACTACCTGAAAAATAAAGCTTATTTATTCGAAAGCTGCAAAACTTATCAAAGTTTGGTTTGGTGGGGGTTTCCCGGTGATCTAGCCTTTACAGGGGCTGATATCCTGCGTGGATAAGGGTTTAAAGGTCGATGTACGGAATAAAAGACGTACTAAAATTACAAAAGTAAAAAATAAAAACATGTTCCCTTACAATATATACTTTTTAAGAGCCCCCAATGTTTTTCATTTATATTGGGTAATTTGGGGTCTTTGTAAAAAAGATTAGTGCGTACAAGATTTGTTTTAATAAAAAAATTTTTATGTAATACATCAATAATCCATTTTTAAAATATACAAAATTTTATAAAGTTAAAAAAAATGTGATGGAAATACTATGAGTGTACATATACAAAGGTTATGCCCAAGTATTGTTTAAAAGTAAAAAAAATAAATTTAATAAAAAAATTGTTTCTTTTAAAAAAAAATGATTCCGTACTTTTGTTCTTAAAACTCTCCACACTCTTACACAAAGCTGACCCCAAAAATAAGTTGGGTGTTTTTTTCCCCCAAACGTTAATAGTTTTTTAACTCAGCCAAATTTCTAACGCGGGCACCCACCCAGCACCCCGTCGCTGCTCAGGGGCCCTGCAATTTGAAACATCAATGAGTATGGATTTCCCCATTCCCCAATTTTAAAATTTGATTCATCAACGTACCCCCCGTTGGCGCTGGACGCAAGTGGTAGAAAAAGTTAATTAACAGAAATAGCTCTGTTTGCGGAGAAGAACGGTGTATCGTACACTTAATACAAAAAACACACTGTTTTAAATTCAATCAGCCAGCGGGAAGCGAGGAAAAATGGTAGTTAGCTCTTCCTTAAAGGGAGCTTTACCTTTATGTCAAAAGGTTTTTTCATTCGACAAGCTTAGCGACCGCATTTAAAATGATCTAAATTTGGTCGCCCCCTTTTCGAAAAGATACAGGGCCCTACCCCTCGATTGGTCTAAAAACAATTCCTCCCTGCATGTTGGCTATGCTCGGGGAAAACCAGGTTTTTGACGCGAATCAGATTTTAAAGTCTGGATATTTGGAAGTTCTACATTTGTCCATCGGGTTTTGTGGTTTGCACCAAAATGTTAAGTAAAAATGTGTCATAGTGGTATAAAGGCACATTTTCCAAATACTGCTCACTTTTTTTATTAACTGACGTAAATATGCCCCAAAAATGTTAATTTGTAGTAATTTCCCAATTTTTGTAAGAGAAAAATTTTTTAAAATTTAAAAATCGGCTTTGATAGAGACAGGCACTACCCTTTTGTAACAGCCCCCTTTTTTTTTTTTTTTTTTAATAAAAATTAAAGGTAACAAAGCGGTACGGTTGTATGTGAAATAAGCTGGATTTGACGATCGAGCATTTTTTAAATCGCCATTTATCATTAAAAAAAATTTTGGAGATAGATTTTTAAAATTTCGGGATTGTTTTTTATAATGAAAAAATTATTTTTAAATAATATTGATGTAAAAATAAAAGCTTTATTTTTTTTTTCATTATTTTATTCAGTTTTAAGTGTCTCGAATCTTAACACTCAACATGTAACAATTTTAATTTTCTTCGAAATTAGTTTTTAATTACGTGAACATTTAGAGAATTAGTTTTGATTGTTTCATATCAAAATGACAGTAAAAAAAATTTAAAAATTTAAGATTAAATGAGCATCTCATAATCAAACCTCAATAATATTTCTTTCCCGATCTTCAGTAATTATATTTATTTAACTAGTTACCGTCAGGGGTGTAATTACATTGGTTTTCACCTAAGGTGCAAGAAGCGATTTCCAGGGGGGGGACTATGATACTAACATAAAAGATTACACATTAAAACACAAACTTTTTATTTGTATATTTTGATGAACATTTTTTTTTTTCGAAAACTATTTTATTGTTCTGTTTTTATATTATATTTAACAAATTTTATGTATTTTGATGACAGCTTTGAAGCCTCGGTGACCACCACCAAAACAATATGTATTTTAACACGAAAGATAGCCCCATATTCTCGTGAGGCCTATTTTTACCAAATTGTTGTGAGAAATTTCAAAGTGTCAATTTTTTACATTTCACATAAAATGGATGTTGTATTTTTTTTGTCAAGCTTTAAGCGATAGCAGAGCTCACATAATTCTGTAGCACAACCCCAAATCTTTTTTCCGTGTCTTATGTAGACTAACGAGTGTTCAGAAAACACTGCCTCGATGAAATGTAGAGGGAACTCCATCTTTGGCCGTGAGATTGGTCGGCAGAGAGAAACAACTCTTGAGTGTCGGGGCTGGGGTGAACTTGTATTTTTCACACTTTGGGCGGTGTGCACTTCATCTCAAACAGAGCAAACTTCTGACCTGTTTTGGAAAAAAAAAACTTATTTATAAAAAGCTAACAAACTTTAATAAAATTGTACTATGAAAAAAGTGGGTATGACCCTAGATCGATCCTTTGTTTTGTAGTGGATGATTTGACTGCTGGGTGTATGCACATTTCTTTCTCAAAGTTCATAAGAAATTAATTTTAAACAACCAATATGTGGGCTGGTTTGAGCCGAAGAATGTTTTTTAATTTCTGATTTTAATTAAGTCCATCAGTTCTTACTTAGGAAATGAAAAAGGTACTTAGAGCCGTCCCCACCAAAAGACGCACACAATAAATTTAAAATTCTTCGAATCAGCCTTGTTGATTCTGGCGTTGACCGCGGATGTTCGCACTGTCCCTTTCCACCGATTGCATTATTTTCCCATAAAAACATCTATCTTTGGTGGTTTTTCGCTCACTTGTCGATTGCGTCGGGGCCCTAAGGGTTGGCTTGGTCGCTTTGGTTTTCTGTTTCCCAATAAAAACAGTTCTTCTTCCGATGGGCCCCGGGGGTTTAATTGGCCCCGGCATGGCTTACTAATCGTAAAAAGGCGAGGAAGAGAAAAAAGTCCATCAGCTAGAAAAATTTGGGGGGCATAATTACTTATTATAACTAGAAACGAGCTCTTGATTCGTCGTCGGGGACCTTGCCTTTTCCCTTGAAGACCTCCCCCACAACGAGCGACCGACACACAAACGATAACAATGACATGATACTGCGATGTAGTTAAAAAATTGCGTCATTGTTTTCTATTTTCTTGTAAAAACTTTGGCAAAATTTCTATATAAACAATTCGTATTCTAAGTTTCCTACTAACTTTGTTACATATGATTTCAAGTGGGGGAATTTCATTTAAAGCCAAACCCGTCAACCCTGTTTTGAGCCGAAACTTGTTGTAGTATCTTTTTAAGCAAAAACTTTCTTTAAAATGGATGCCTTAAGTAATTAATTCATGGTACTTTAAAGTACCGGTATAAATAAACAGTCTCACCCAGCAGTTCCTTGGCCCGGGACTAAAGGGGAGTAAGCGTAGGGGTGGCGGGCCTTTAGGTTTCCCCAAGAATCGGTAGGGTCAAACTTCTCTGGACGGGGAAGATTTCTGGGGCCTTTTGAACCGCGAAGGCCATTATTTTTACAGTCGCACTTTTTTTGGGGCCGTTTGCCATCTGTGAAAAAATCCATTTTTGCTAACAAATTTATCCTCATATCTCTACAAGTTGACTTGAAATAGAAGTTAGTATTAATTCATTAATATTTTTTACTTGTGAACAATAAATTGGATTTTATTAATTTATTACTTACGAAAAGATGACTTTTGTTTTTCTCGCCCCGGGTCATTCTGCTTTGTGGGTTCCAAAAAGACAGTTTTAACAAACAAACAAAAAACTAAAATTATTTAAACCATTTAAAATGATTTAATTGCAATGTAAAAAATCTACTACTCATGCTTTTCTGGGCCTCTTAAAATCTCTGCCAAACATAGGGGGCGCGGGTAGAGTCTTAGTGTCTCCTTTATAACCCCCGTTAAGAGTTTGAATTCCGTAACTTTTGGTAAGTGAGAACCCGTACGTCCCGGCATACTTCTTCCCGCTCTTGAAATACAGCCTCCTGTAATAGAAACCTGATTTATCCAACTTTCGGTTGAGTTTGGCTGCCACTACTATATTGTTTTGTTTTAAAATAAAAACTGCGTGGAAATTGTTTTGCTAAGCTTTGCAACGATGATTTACTGGAAAAAGATATTGTGCACAAATGTGTAAATTCGTAAGGCCTTTTTTGAGACTCAATGATTTTAAAATTTTTATGGGCTTTGCTGATTTTTTTTCTTTTTAAATTGGGTTTAGTTTAACTATGAAGACACATAATTATGATACAATGTTTTCATCTACGATTTTTTGTATTTTATCTATTAAACCACAAAAATGTTTACTTATTTTCGATTTTTAAACGTCCTTAGAATCCAAGTAAATTATTAGCCTTTTCAATTCAAAATTTCCCGTTACATTAGCGAGTGATTCCACAAACCATTACTCAATGTTACAGAAAAATTTTTATTTACGCAACAATTTTCTGAAGTAATTGATCTTTAAAATGCATTAATGATACGACGATCTTAGATTCCAAATTTAAAAAAAAAAGACCGAAAAGTCTAAAAAAAAAATTATTTTTAAATTTTTTTTTTGCCAAACTATGATTATTTTCTGCCTTTGGCAGAAAAATAATTAAAGAAACATCTGAAACAACCTGTATCTCGGGGGCCAGGACAGCATCCAGATGGTGTACTGAAGCGGCCGGTTGTGTCTGTCCCCACACACAACAAACACAATCATGTAAATTATTTAAACCCCTTACATTTTAAAGCGAGTGTTTTTTTTTAACAAACTTCTAACTTTTTTGTTTATGGTATGGTGTGAAATGTATAATGTTTTCAATATAATATTCATTATAATAAAATGGATTTCACATTTTGGGTTTAAATAACCCAATTTTTTTTTTAAAATTTTCATAACTGTTTAAATAAACAACTACAATGATTACAGCACACAAAACAAATTAAAAAAACATTTGTTTTAATTTGTTTTTTAAAAATAAATCTTGTGAAGTAAGCCATTTTATAAAAAATAAAAAACATTCTCGCTCTCATTTAATATTATTTGACCCACTGTTATGGACAGAACCCCTTTATATACAATACAATGTTTAATTTAAAAAAGATTTCAAACCAACCTTTAGTTTTAAAAAGATTTTTGAATAAAAATCGAAATATCATAATAATTTAAAAAATACAATAAAGAACAGTGTTGTGTCCAATTTAAAATTTTTAAAATAAGTTTTTAAGCATAAGCCCGCTTAAAGGGAAAATTTATGCAGAAACAATTTTGTAAAAATTAAGTGCTTCTTATTTTAGCTATGGTCTTAGGAAAACTTTTTTTAAATTGTTTTTTAAAAAATTTAAAGTTTAGTTCCATTTATAAAATAAACTAACAGAAGTCTGTCATGTTCGCGACGAACATCCCCTCAAAGTTTTTTTAAAAAAGTGTCTTCTTTTATTTTTTAACAATTGATATTTTTTTAAAACATCCATAAGTTTTAAATATTTAACATACCCAAAAAAAGTATTTCTAAAAAGATTATAAAACATGTCGAAAATCTCTTAGAAATTGTATTGGGGATTTCATCATAAAAAAAGCCCATAATATCATTTCATTTTGTTTACGACCTCGAACAAAATGTGTCAACTTCCTCCCTGATATTCTCGTCCTCACTGAGGCCCTCGAAGTTGACTAATGAGAAGGTGAGGAAAGCGAGCTGCGTTTCGTGCCGAACTCTGAAACTTGAGGGGGGCCTCCGTCGCCCCCACCCGCAGCAGCGCGCTTATCAGCAGCTCCGCGCGGCGAGACTTATTACCGCGGTACGGGAGAAGGGGCACTTTGTTTCAGTTCAATGGGGCCCCAAATTTTTTGAATACCATCAATCCATCTTTTTGTTGTTGGTGTGTTTTGGTTTTGTATGAAGTATTTATGCAATGATTTTACGAGCTGTTTGGCTCTGTTACAAGGCATTTATGGAGGTTTGAGATACGTACTTTTTTACAATTTAATTTTAAAAGAGACAGTAAAAAGAATCTTGGATAATCACAGAATGGTACAAATTTAAAAAATTAATAATATTTTCTTTTTTTCCTAGTATTTTTTTTAGGAAAATTGTTTTAAAGGGTTACAAATTGGTTTTTTTTTTTCTAATTTCTTTTTTTTTTTTATTTTTAAAATGTTATTCTATTCCAGAAACCGTAGTTAAAAGATTTGAATGAAAGCACGACCGATTTTCTTTTAAAACGTGAAAAACACGTCTTCATCTGTTGATATTGTTATTATTATTAATTTTTTATTTTTTTATTATTATTATTATTATTATTATTTTTTTATTATTTTTATTAATTATTATTATTATTGGAGAGCGTGCGAGCGGAGGGGAGATTCCATTCTATAACTAAAAAAAATCCGGGAAAGTTTGTTTTTTTTGTTTGTGTTTTTTGTCTGTTTTTCCGCAGATTCCCGGCTTTAAACCCATACTCCGATTCAATGAAATTTATGGGGGCCTTTGAAACTCTGATTAGAACGCCACGTTTTTTGAGCGCAATGGAAAATTTTTTTAAAAACCAATTTTTTGAAAAATTTTTCCC
>JAMZAV010012761.1:0-18190 GCA_024449915.1 Sweltsa coloradensis | reverse complement strand
GTTTTTTTTACCCAGAGAAAAAGGCCTTTTTTTTAAAACAAGGTTTGTTTTGCTCTTGTTTAAATAAAAATTTTAAATGATTTGAAAGTCAGTAACACGAAGTCAATTATATCGCAGAAAATTAGCATGGCGCTCATAAAAATTGTTTCAGCTGATAGATTTAATTTAGTATTTCTCATAATAAATATTATCAAGTATTGCTTAACCAAACAAATCAAATCAAGTCGGCATATTTCCCTAATGTGAACACAGCTACCTCTTACATTGTGCCATTAGCTTCATTGAGTAGGTTTTGGAAAAGTGTTTCATATGAGTTTACTTGAGATTCATTCAAGTTTTGCCATTCCATCGTCATTTTTTTATAATATGGAACTATATTGCCTTCATCCCAAAGTTAGAATATAAACAATATTTTAAAATAAAAAAAAATTGCCTCTGGTTCATATTACTGTCAATATTTTCTGTGGAAAATCTCAATCTGGCTTCTCGCCAAATGACAACACGAGGTGCTGCGAAAGTAGAGTGACGTCATCGTTAACTGGGCACAGCTTGGCGCAGACTCAAAGGCAGCTAGGAAACAATTTCCCGTGGCTCCTGCCAGTGTGTTATCGTTCGTGCCGTCCGTCAGCGTTCAGCAGGTCGTCAGTAAAGCGCTGGGTTACAGACAGGTATCAACAAGTTCTAAAGACTAAAGTTGTATTTTTGTCAAAGTGTTAAAAGAATCTCAAGGACTAACATTATATCAGACATCCTACCTGATTGAAGAAATACATCATCCTTGATGCAGTCCGCGAAGACACTGAGCACATCAGATACCACAGCAACAGGTGGAGGTTAATGAGGTTTATCGCGTAACTGAAGTAGAAGGTCTCCCAATACTTTGAAATGCCGCCCAAGGCAAAGTATTCTCCCACAACCAGAAGAGAAGTCACAACGACTGCCGATAGTACTGATATTTTAGTAGTGCGACTTAAGAAAAGTACCAGTGGGTTCCTGGTCACCCGATGAAATTTCATCTGTGGATTAGAAGATGCTAATGTTAATTTTAAACTGAGATAATCTGAGATATTGTAAGACAGAACCAGTCCAGAAGCAGTAAGTGGAGGGTGAAGTGGTGAGTATTCTGAAGCCAACGATGAACACATACTTGAAAGTCTGCCCAGCTGTTCATCAGTTCTGCCAACCTCTGAGCACTAAGCATATGACAGACCCCCAGCCATACGTGAGTCATCAAGTGTAGAATCAGGGAATATAAGAACACGTTGAAGTTGAAGTCACGTTCCTCGCTGAAGGCGAGAACCGCCCTCTCCCGTACTTCAAACCCTACTACGACATTCATCAGCATGAAGAAGGTCAGGGAGTAGGCCACTTCTGTTGAGCCACTTAAAACAACACCCTGAAAAAAAATTTAACTGCTTTAATAATTGGCTATTTTTCCGTTTTCCAGTAAACCGAAGCAATATTTCTGTTTCTCTCCCAATCCGGGCCAACGGTTTTGCAAAGACTCAAAACTTACTATCCAGTCCAAAAATTGGAAATTATTCAGATAGTGTGTCTTTCACGTAACGCCCCTCGCTTACTTTTTGTTGTTCTTTCATGATTGTGGCCCGAACGGGGGTAAAGTTTAAGTTTATTTAGTATTTTACAAGCCCAAAAAATCTAGAATCGGGCACAATGGCAAAATTTAAATTAAAAGCGAATTAAAGGAAGGGAAACAAAAAAAAACTCATTTTTGCTTCAGCCCAATTGTGTTTAAACCCAACTTTAATTTTTACTTATTTCAAGTATACCTGTTGAGTTTTGTAAAGAGGAAGGGTCCCAGCCAACTAAAGGGTCAGCCAAAGGTCTTGAGCTCGCTTTAGAGAATCGGCCGCCACGATTCATGTCCTCCTGGTCGCGCTGCGATCGGAAAACCTTTTACTGTATTGTTTTTTCCCGGTGTGACAACGCCGACAGAGGAACTTAAAAGTACTGTTTGTTGTTAACCGTAAGTATTGCTTAGATGTATGTTAAACATGATCACTATCAATAGTCCCGGGGAAAAAGCGTAAAAACATTTCAAATCCGGGAAACCCAGCACCAAAATTTGGGAGCAGGTAAAGCAATTTTAGAAGTTTTTTTTCAGGGGGGACACCATGGTAGCAAATAAGTCCCCTGTCATGGCGTCCACAAGAGGGCCCCAAAAAAAATTCTTAAATTGCTGAAACTAAAGAAGTAATCATCAGATTTGGAAAAAACTAAATTTTTTTATTTTCATTTTTAACGCTCTACAAAAAAGTCAAGTATTTTACCGTAAATAAAAATAGTTTTAATTTTTTTTTATATTTTTAAAATGTATTGCAATTATAGCACTTTTTTATATCTATTATTTATACGTAGAATTGCTAGTTGTCAAAAAATTTTCGGGGATAACTAAAATAACGAATAAAAAAAAAATTTAAATCCCGAAACGAAATTTTTGTAATTTTTTTGATAAAAAATTTAATTTAAATTAAGCTTTAATTAAACCCCAAATTAAAAGTTTTTATACACATACCAAAGTCACGTAGGTACACACAAAAAAACATAACCAAATGAAAAAAAAATTGTTCCAAAAAATTAAATTATCACTCTCCTATTAATTCAATTAATTAAATTTAATTTTAAAAAATGACAGTAATCTCAAAAATTTTTTGAAAAATAACACATGTAGTCGACCTTGGAATCATTTTAAAGCAGTTTTAAGGCAAAATAAATGAAATAAAAAAAAAAAAAAAAATTAAATTAATTAAATTAATTAATCACCGTTTTAAATTACAATTTTATTTAAATTTCCCCCCTTTTTTGACATATTATTGTTATGTATACCTTAAACCGATCGTGTCATAAAAAATATATTTTATGACTAATGCAATAAACCCGAATTGTATGTCCCAAAAAAAATTTCCCTTAACTTCCGTTTAAATTAAAAATTTAAATGAAGAATTACTTATATCTAAATTTGTTATTGTCACCAATTAACACAAAAAAAACCCACAGAATATCAAATATAATCAATGAATTAAAATTTTTAAAAATTAATATCCCAAAATAAAGTTCATGCTACTTTTTTTTAAAGAATTTTCCCCCAAAATTATTTTCCCGTAAAAATAAGTTTTCAAAAAGGTTCCCGTTTTGGGTGGTTAATTTTACACAACAAATGGGATTAAAACAATTAATTTTATTCATTTTATTAATTCAATTTTCGGGAAAGTTGCTGAACTTAATTTCGGACATAAATTTTTAAAATTATACCGCATTTTTATATTTGATACTTCTGTTGGCATTTTGTATGGTTAGTTGAGTGACAATAACAATTATTAGATATAAGTAATTCTTCATTTTTTTTCTTTAAATTTTCGGTAAGTTATAGGAATTTTGTTTTTGGGACATGACAATTCGGATTATTGGCATTAGTCAGTAAAGTAGTATTTTTATGACGATCGATCAGTTTTTGGTTTTTACATAAAAAAAATAGTCAAAAGTGGGATTTTAACTAAATTGTAATTTAATTTGGTGATTAATTAATTTAATTTTAAATTTAATTTTTCATTACATTTTTTCCCTTAAAACTAGCTTTTAAAAAGATTTAAGGTCGATCATTTTGTTAATTTTTTCAAAATTATTGGATTTTTGTCATTTTTTTAAATTAATTGAATTAATTGAATTAATAGGGAAAGTGATTTGGAAAAAATTTTTTGGGAAATAATATTTTTTTTTTTATTGTGGGCATGGTTTTTTTTGTGATCACTCTGACTTTTTGGGATGGATAAGAAAATTTTAAATTTGGGATTTAATAAAAGCTTAATTTAAATTAATTTAATTTTTTCAAAAAATTAAAAAATTTTGTTTCGGGACTTTAATTTTGGGTTTATTGCGTTATTTAAGTATAGTCTGAAAATTTTTTGACAATTGCGAATTCTAGTATAAATAATTTGATATACCAAAAAATGTATAAATTTCAAACATTGTAATAATATATAAAAATAATTAAAAATATTGTATTTTCGGTAAAATTTTTCAAAAAATTTTTGTAGGCATTAAAAAACCGAATAAAACAAAAATTAGTTTTTCCAAAACTGATGATTACTTTTGAGTTCGCAATTTTAAGAATTATTTTGGGGGCCCTCTTGGGACGCCATGACGGGATTTTTTTTGCTACCATGCGGTCCCCCGTAAAATAACATTCTAAAATATGTTTTTACCCGTCCTAAATTTTGGTGCTGGTTTCCGATTTTAAAGTTCCTAAGTTTAGCAGCTTGTTCCCCGGACTACAATGATTTTTTTCCGTAATGTAATAAGTTGTATTTGTAACAACCTTTTAATTTTTTGTTAAAATATAATATTTAGTAAAAATATTTTCCACTGTCAGATACTTAATTCTACCCATTGCCGTTGACAAGCATTTTGAGATAAACTTGTGACATGACGTTTTGCTCTGGTTAAATTTTGTTGTGCACGTAGAGTACAAAGGGAATAAGAGGGTCAAAAAAATAATATTTCACAACATTTCAAAAAAATTTTCCCCCAAATGTACTCAATTTTGTATTCTGAAAAGTAAACAAATTACTGAACTTTAAACGGGTTTCAACATAGTTTAAACAAAAAAGAATACACATTTACATTAATAAAAGTGATATTTATTATTGCCCGTATTCGCACGCAACGTTAGTGTTTCCTTTAGACTCTTTGTCCGGGTTTGGGGGTTTTCCTATGCCACGTGGGGGTATGGGGTCATCACGGGGGGGGGGGATGCTATTTTTTTTTATTTTTTTTTTTCCCTTTTGGCAAGATTTTGAATCTGGTTTAAAACTGAAAAGCTACAATTTAAATTGTCGACAAATAATCCCCCAAAAAATGAATACAAATTAATCCCCGCCCAGGCCCGCACTTACCTTGGGAACACCCTTCCCCAGACCCCCTTTGCCAGGATACATATCGTGCCGTTCACAAAATGTTCCCCCCCCCCCCCCCAAAAAAAGGAACGGTTACGCCACTGGTTACAGTTTGTTTGGGCACATATTCAGAAGCTTAGCGGACGTCACGCACATACATTGGGGACATTGTGTGGACACATTTTGCACTAAAACATGTTAAGGAATGTACGTCTGTTTCTGCCAACACCAAAAAAACCCTTTGGGTAAAAAAGGGACGAAGCAAGTGTTTGGGGAAAGGTGTAAATGTCCTTTTGCCCCATAAATTTTGACTGAACACAAATTTAATTAATTTTTTAAAATAAAATTTATTGTTGAATGGTGCTCTTTGTCACGGTTGTAAAATTTTGCGAAATACATTAGACACCAGGGGTTTGAAATATTTTCCTAACATTTATGTGATTTTGGGACAAAAAATCCCCAACGATAATTTGTTAAAAATTGATTTTTTTTTACGTAACGGGGTTTCAAACCATCAGGGTCTTGTGTAATTTTCATTTATCGTCATCTATCACCATCATGTCTCGAATAGTCTATTGATTAGTAGGAGGTTAGCAACAAAAATAAAAAAACATCTCGGGGATAATTCTGATTGTGGTAGGTATTTATATTATCCCAAAGCCAAAAATCCCGAAACATTGTAGACAATAACTCACCCGTGTTGAATAACCCGGAGATAGCGACTTTCCTGTTCCCTGTAGAATCGTGGTGCTTCAGGATGCTTTTAAAATTATTTCTATTAATAAAATTCGTGAGCACCCCATTTCACCTACACGCGAGCAAAAACAAATGCGAAACATACTCACGTCTATATAAATCACCTGCAGGCAAGATTGGGAAAGGGGTAAAAGCTGGGCCTTTGGCTTACTATCTTGCTATTCCGCGCGGGCAAGTTTGGGAAGGCGTGATGAAGAAACTGGGAAAAAAGCTAGGCCGGTTGGTAACTATCTCGCATTCCTGCGCGGGCAAGTTTGGGGAAGGCGTGATGAAGTAACTCGGTAAAAGCTGGGCCGGGGGTTTAATATCTCGCTATTCCGCGCGGGCAAGATTGGGAAAGGCGTGATGAAAACCGGTTTAAAAGTAGGTCATTTGGCAAAACTATCTCGCTTTTCCCTCTCGCTGGATGACGGACTTTTCGATTGTTCGAAATTTGGTTTGTCACGAAAAAAAAAATGATACTGCACAGCACGCTTTTCGAAACCGATTTTCGGAAAGGGTAAAAACAAAAAAAATTTCTACGTTTTTTTGTTTTCTTGAAAGTAAAAAATCTTGAAAAAATAATGCCTATAACATATTATTTAAAATTTTTTTAAAGTTAAGGATAAATTTGGTACAAAATATTTAAAGGGAAAATGGAAAAGCTTAGGCCTTCAGCCCGCTATATATTATATTCTTACCACCGTGGATGGCAATTTGATGGGGGGAATATGTTTTAGACCACATTGAAGTAAATTGAACAAAAAACCATGCGAACAAAACATAAGTTTAAACGACAAGATTCCTTTAATAACAAAAGTCCTAAAAAAATTTATCAAAAAATTAAAAATAAACGGATTTAGTATGACTGTACATACGACGGCGTGGGCGATTTTTCAATCGTTTTGACCTGTCGTCTAAAGGGGCCCATACTTTAGCTTTTTTACTAAAGTCAGTTAAAATTTTGGGGTTTTTAAAAAAAAAAAAGTTTTTTTATAAAATCTGTTGAGAAAATTAAACAATGTGGGCCTACTCTTTCGGTTTTTGTATTAGAAAATTTTTATTTTCAAGGATTTCCCCCCTTTAATTTTTTTAGCAAGGGGACTTCGGAAAAAGGCCCAGCGAGAAGACTGCATGCATGGAACGTTTTGGGAAAGGACAAGGGTAGCGGAAGATTTAGAGTGGCCATGTTTGATCCCCAGAACTTTTGCGTCCCAAAAAACAAATTAAAGCCCGGCTTTCTAGATCCATAACCTGAATCAAACGGAATTTTCCCCGGGGTACTCAACACATGGCTCCTCACTCACTCGCTTAAAAACGACTTTCCAAGATAACCCACGTTTTTTTTTAAAGTTTCATTAGTGTTAAAAATCTTTAAAAATATAATTATAGTTGGTATATTTTTGGGATAAATTTATAGTATTTCATGTTTACAAAGTTCATCAGTCTTATCAGGTCAAAATTGTATTTGATGACCTGTTTTCCCATGTACAAAAAGGAACGACACGTGTTATAATGATTATTCGTTTTTTATTTATTTTTTTGATATTTATATTAAAAAAGCATACGAAGCTTTTATACTACAATGAAAATTTTTGTGATACGAAAAAGCTAACTTGCCTATTATATCCATAAGAGTAATAAGATTTTGAAATTATCAAAAATTTAAATACATTTTTGCATTTGTTTTAAAAATTATACAGTGCATTATAGTTTTTTGTAAAGTTAAAATACAAAACCTGATTTGGAGGGTCGTCTTCGTAAAATGTGTAAAGCCCCGAGAAATTTTATAATGTGTAAAATATTACCACAAAAAAACCTATGTACCATAAACAACTGAACTGCATAAATCTAAAATCACCGATTGTTCAATCAATTTCCAATTGCAATATTAAAGAATTCAATACCAAAAAAAATGTGCAAAATCACATCTTGATCAGACTTTTGGGCTATTACAATAAAAATGAGAAAACCGTTGAATTTTGTAACCTATGCCTAAATCAAATTTAAAGCCTAACAAACGATTTAGGATGCATTAATTTTATTTTATATTCTGAAATAATATATTTGATAAAAAAAAAATAGAACACCTTTGAAGTACATAAAATACATTTTTGAAGGTTTCTTGGCATATGGAAGCAACATCAGCTTACCCGTAAATTTAAACAAAAAAATTTGTAAAACTGTGATAAAGTTAAAAACCGGATGATGACACGAATAAACTTCAGTGGTCTCGGTTAAATTTCACATCCTGCTTATGATGATACGGTCAACTATCAATTGTTAATGAGCCGATGTATGAAGCTTGTGCAGTAAAAAACCTTATCTTTGGGCACCCATATCAAACTGCAGGATCACAATTAAGTAAAATATTTGTACTAAATATCTGCAAACAAAAAAAAACATAATATGAAAAATGTGAAAAAATTATAAACCTATATGAAAAGAAACAAAATTTTATAAATAATTTTAAACTATACCCTATTTTTGTTTTCATGTTAAAATTTTTAAACCATACCAATGTTAAAAATTTAAGAAAACAGTATAATCCTGTCAAAAAAGATTTTAAAATTGACGTTTGGAGGAAAAATTGCGTTTGTCGCTAAATTTTTGCAGAGACCTTCCTTAAAAATATTAATAAAACATTTTTAAAAACCCCCACAATCGGACGGGACTTCGGCGCCATTTTGGAAAATGGGGGGCCCAAAAAAAGTTTTGGAACAAATATCCCCAAAATGGTTTGGAGATAAAATAAAATTTAAAATCGCAAAAATATTCCTCTTAAATTTCCCTACAAAAAATGTCTTTTTATGTTTGGTGGGGGAAGGTAACACACAAAATGTGGTTTATGGTTGCTTTTTGGGAAACCAGCAAATTTTCCTAATTTTCACGCCCAGCATAAAAAACAATCCCCCGGTAAATCCGTAAGAAAAAATTTTAAATAAAAAAGGATTTTTGTAGGGGGTTATGAAAGTTTCCCTTTAGTATTAAAAAAAATCAGGTCTGCGAATCTGATTTGCATTTCCCCCGAATTTGGGTTTTTCCTTTTTGAAATTTCCCCCAAAAATGCCAATTTTTGGGTGCCATTTTTAAACACTAAATAAATTAAGGAAAAAAAATTTTTTCTTGCACATTGAAATGACTTAAATGATGACCGATTACAACCAAAGTTGAAATCCAATATGGCTGAAGTTCCTAAAAATTCACAATATGAATACTGTTTTGGCGTTTTTTTAAATTTTTTGTTACAAATTTACTTTGATGTTTTGGAATTTGGGAAATTTGAGCCATATTTGGGTTTAAACTTTGGTTGTAATCTGAAACATTTTTAAGTATTTCAATGTGCATAGAAAAAAATTTTTCCCCTAATGTTTTTTAGTGCTAATAATGGACTCAAAAATGGCATTTTTTTAGGAAAATTTCCAAAAAATGGAAAACTAAATTTTGGGTAAATGCAAAAACCGATTTTTCAGACTGATTTTTTAAAATACTAAAAGGAAATTTCAGAACCCCCACATAAGTCCTTTTTTATTTAAAACGATTCTTACGGGTTTTCCGGCATTGTTGTGCTGGGCGGGAAAATTAGGAAATCAGCTGGTACTCCCAAAATACAACATATAAAAACCCCGATTTTGTGACGTAAACCCTTTTTCCCCGCAAAACTATAGAAGACATTTTTTTGTAGGGGAATTTAAAAGAGAATATTTTTGCCATTTTAACATTTTTTCTATTCCAACCAATTTGGAGATATTTGTTTAAAAACCAAAACTTTTTTTGGGCCCCCATTTTCCAATAGACGGCCCCAAGCTCTGTCCCATTGTAAGGGATTTTGTATGTTAAAATTTGTATTATATAAGGAAGGCTCTGCAAAAATTTAGCGAAAACGCAATTTTTCCTCCAAAAATTCTTATTGACAGGGTTATATTAAAAAGAACTGGGTTTTTTTATAATATTAAGAAAATAATTCTGTGGGTTAAAAAATTTAAAACGTTATTTTCAATTGCTTTAAAATGTTGGTAGTTTTATTTTTTTTTTAAAAATATTCCCCCTGAAAAAGACAGTGCTATTTTTTAGAATACACTCGTTAAAAAAATCAGCCAAATATCGTAAAAAATTTCTTTGACTTAAAAAAATGTCTATTAAAAAAATTAGTTTTCAAATTTTCCCAACACCATTTAAAATAAAATAAAATAAATTTTTTCATTTTTATTGAGTCTAACCACTTAAGAAACATAAATTCAGGATGGAAATACATTTTTGCCGACCAAGCCAACCCATGTAGGTGCCGACACCATCGACGAGCGCACAAGACCATCATAAAAGGGCATATGTAAGTAACAAGTGGACACGATTTTAAAGCAGGGCAGCGCCATGAACAAAACCTTTTGAATCATTAGTGCCTCGTGCTAGGGGCGGCTCCAAATCACCGTTTAACTTCCCCCGCCAAAAAATGATAGACTTAAGTCCAAACACAGTTAAAAAACTTCTGATAAAACAGGAAACGAACCTGGACCAAACAAACCAACAAAACCCCAAAAAAAAAGAATTTGGCGCAAAGTTTTGATTTTCGGGGGGAATATGCTAAAACGCGCGGCCACCATGAGCTAAGCGACAGTGACTCCCCCGGGAGACGTGTGGTAGACCTCGCTGTCCGCCCCCAAAACCGGGCGTTCCAAAGCTCGCAATGTTAATCATAAAACTCCAATTTAACCATTTTAAAAAATTAAAAAACTTTAGAAACTAGTCCAATTTTTTTGCGATTTTATTTCAATAATTGTATCTGTTTTGTTTTACTTTCATTACCGGACCCAAAAAGGGCCCGTTGACTTGTGCATCCCCCTTAGTGCTATGATAGGCGGGTACGCAAAATCAATCTATAAAACGTCTAGCTGGAAAAATAGAAATCTTATTAATTGTCTTTTGTTATAAAGTAATCAAGAAAATTATAAATTTTTAGTTATGATTCTCAAACAATTTTAAGAAAGGGGGGAAAATGGTTTTGGGTAACTCCCCAAATAATAAATTTTCGGAATTTCTAAGTAAAAGTGAGATGTTTTGTTGCTTAACATTTCAAAATAATGCATAAGGGTATTCGAGACGAGAATGTATGATACGATGAAGGACATTATAAAACAAAAATGCTTAAAGAGGGGTTCGAACCCAGTTCCGAGAGCCATATCTTGGGCGAGCGCCCCCATAAAAAATATATTGCCACCGCAGAGGGTTTTTGGCAAAAGAAGTAAAAAACGTGAAAGTTGATGTAGGCCCATAAATTTAGAATTTAAACCATCATTTTAAACCCTAAAATCAGAAACCGGAAGGACAACGGCTTTTAAGTGATCCAGATATAACGCCCAGTTTGTTTAAGATCAACCAAAAAAACTCCAACTTGTCATCCCTTTTATGTATAAGGGTAAGGCCCGGTTTTTTTTTTTGTATTACCATTTACTGGTGCCCACAGATTTAAGAATGACTGATGTTTTCAAGTTGCCAAATAAGAGTGAGCGCGTTTGAACTCAATTTTGCCAGGATGTTTAGGGAATATCCCGTTTTCAAAAACCCCCCCTCAATTAGTTTTTACAGATTACACAGGGTAAATAAAAATGAAAAAATGTGATTTTTCCCCTTGGATGAGCGAAAACGAGACTTCAATTTCATGACCCCCAAAAAATTTTGCTCGGGGGTTTTTTTTTTTTTTGCTTGTTTGTTTGTTTGTTTTTGTTTGTTTTTTTTTTCGTTTTTTCGTTCCACCCCGGGGAAACGGCATCCGATCTTTAGAAAATTTGAGGGGACCCTTTGAAATCTCTAAACTTAGAGGTTATGGTTTTGGGGCAAATCGAAAAATATTTCTCGAATATCGTACTTTACGATTTTTTTCGATTTTTAGTGCGATATTTTCGGCCATTTGGGCCCCATTCGACCAAACGGGGGGGTTCAACGGCATTTTTTCATGGGGATTAAAGTTATGGTAATGACTAGACCGAAAAAACTTATATTAAAAGCTTAATTTATATGGATATGGCACCTTTTTAAAGAAAAAAAAATTTAAAAAGTTAGCCCGAATCCCTAGAACTAAAGTTTTAATACAAGTTTTTTACAGTTTTGTCAATGTTTTCGTGCCATTTTGGGGCCCCATTATGACCCAAAAGGGTGGGGCTACAACGTTCATATTTAAAAATGGCATTAAAATTTTTGGTGATGTAGTGCTTTTTTAAACAAAAAGTTGAAAAAGTTAGCCAGAAACCATAGAATAAAAGGTTTAATATAAGTTTTTTACCCAAAAAATACAATTGCAAGAAACAATAGAAACTTGACAACAATTACCTACAATGCTAGGCAGCAAGCAAAGCACTTTCAAAAATAAAAATATCCCACGCAAACCAAAAACTTAAAAAAGTATCCATAACGCGGCGGGGGCTTAGCGTTTTTTTAGTTTAAGTAATTTTTAACTTTTGGAAAACCCATAGAAGAGAGTTTCGCTAAATTTTGTAAAACATTAACCAAAAATTTCAATTTAAAACACCCCTTTCCGTTTCGTCAACATCTTGCATGGTAATACCCTTAGCTGACACTCACAGCATTTCCCCCCTGAAACAGGGGGCAAAATGACAACATGGGTAAGTTCCCCTCTCCTTTAACCTCACGGTTCTCTAGGATGCATGAAAAAATAGGAAAATACTTCGTGCCATGATGACGGTGGCTGGTAAAGTTCCCGGGGACCTGGCACCGAACACATTTTGGGTTTACACACAACCCTTTTACGGCAGGAAGTATCCTTGTAAAATATTGAACACAACTAGGAATTAAAAAATCTTCCCAGCAGGTAAGAACTCCTATCTTCACATTCCAGGGTGTTCACAGGGGGAAGGTTATCAGGACAACCTGGGAACTTGGGGACCCGAGCTCAAACACTGGTCGGGATGGATTTTTTTCTGGCGCATTGACTGTTAACAACCCCTGAGGATTCCAACTAGTAAACTGTACATAAGTCAAAAATAAAATGTGGAGATCCTGCAATATTAGATAGCCAATATAATTTTTAAAACGAGTCTCGGAAACACTCAATTTAGGACTTTTAAAAAAAAATCTAGAAAAGAAAATAACAAAGGGATGATTCTGTCACCCTAAATCAGTTTTAAAAATGTATGTCAGTTAAATCTTTCATTTCCCCCTTTCTTGACAGCGCGAAAAATTTCAAAACAAATTTTGTTATGTATCAGCAATTTAACAGGGTTGCCCGAAACATAGGCATATCCTAAACCATTAGGGTGGGGCCCTAAAAAGACATTTTTTTTTTTAAATCGTAATACCGCGGGAAAAAGTTGCGAATTGTGGGGACTAAAAATATAAAAAAAAAATTTAAAAATCGGTTATTTTTCCGGTCGCGCATGTGCTCTAAAGTTTTCCAAAATTTGGAAAAATGGTTTTTTTTGGGATTTGTTTTAGTTGTAATACCGAGGAAAATTTGCGAATTGGGAAGAAAAAAAGGGGTTAAAAAAATTTTAAAAAATGGGTTTTAAATTTTCCGGCGCCCTGTGCTCTAAATTTTCCCAAAAATTTTAAAAAAATTTCATTTTTAAGATTTTTTAATATTTTTAACATGAAAATTTAAAATTTAAAGTTTTCGAGTTTTTACATCGGAAAAAGGCTTTTTTAAAAATTTTAAAAAAATTAGGGAAAAAATGTAAATTTTTTAAAAATTTTGGAAAAGTTGAGCACATGCGCGTCCGGAAGATAAAACCGTTTTAAAAAAAAAATTATCCTTTTTAGTTTTCCCCCAATTTTGCAACTTTTCCGGGTATTAAAAAACTAAAAAAAAAGAAGAAAAAAACCCAAAAATTTTGGAAAATTTTAGGGCACATCGCAAAGGAAGATTAAACCCGTTTTTAAAAAAAAATTTTTTTGATCTTTTAGTCTCCAAATTCCAACTTTTCCCCGGGATATTACGATTTTTAAAAAAAAAAAATTTTTTTTTCGGCCCACCCTAATAACCATGATGAATGATGACTGAATGCAATACTTTTTAACGTGAATTTTGACTTTCCCTATTTTTTTTGAGTATAAGAAAAACCTGTTTTCGAAAGAGGAAGATTAAAGATTTTAATCAAAAACATATACTAGGGCTTTTAGTGATCGCAGACCCCAAATTTAGGCGAGGTTAGTCAAAAAGAGGGAAAAGGGGCAAGAAAGGTTTCGTTTTTTTTGGTGGCTTTTTTACATTTTTTTCTTTTTGACTTTAGAATGATCAATTTAGGGATGCAAATTGCAATTTGGGCACGACTTAACCAAACTAAATGTAGACAGGTCTATGGCACCCCTTTTGGGAAAAAGTGAATTTGGTTTCAAAAAATGGGGTTTCCTCCGGGAAAGTTGTGTGGGTATTTTTCTAAAAAAAAATAAAACGGTTGCATTGACAGATTTTGGGACGTCGAAAAACAAGGGAAAAGAAGGCACGAACTAGCACAATGGCCAAGAGTTTTTTACTTCAACATTTGGCAGCATTTTCCTGTTGCTTATTGCTCTTTTGGGGATGTGGAGCTAAACCCTGGTCCTTTGCATGGTTCAAACTGATGATCATTCGTTTGCCAGTGATCATGCAGACCACCTGTATCGCACATGGAATCATTTACCCCCTTTTGCTTTGGGGGAGATGTAAAAGAAAATCCTGGTCCAGTCAAGGGCAAACAAGCGTTCCCATCTTTGAAAACTGGGGGGCGTAAAAACCAATTTTTTACAATGTGCCTAAATGTACGAACCTTTCCCCAAAAAAATGCTTTCAAAATACTGCCACCCTTGAAAGGGGGGCGCGTAGAAAAGGGTACACAGACTTGGACGTGCTGGGGTGCACAGTGCCACAGTTTAATGATCATTTTTCATTGCGGAGTGCGCTTCAATTTAAAACAAAGCACCAATAGGTTTCTGGATCCAATAATTCTGGTATAAAATTTACTATCTTTCAACGCTCGTATCTTAACATTCAAAACGCTCTCCCATAATCATCCCTGGATTGAAGCGTTACCCCATCAGTTTTTTTCGTTGGAAACGGGGCTCGATGAAAGTGACGAGATCGGAAAATTGCCCACGTTTATAGGGTTTTTGGGAAAGGACCGAGATGCCCGATCAGGGGGTGGAGTTCTCATAGCAGAAAAACCCGAGCTTAAGCCGGGCACGTACCTGAACTATTACACTTAATGCGAGATCTTTTGGGTGGAGATAACATGCGGAAATAAAAAATGTTATTTGGGTCTGTTTACGGGCCGTAATTCGACTGCAGATCTAGACAAGGAACTAATGAATCTTTTGCCGTGTTGACTTTAGTAACCAAGTATACCGCAAAGTTTTTTTGGGGAGTTTTTAATCTAAAAAATTTTGGGGATTCTGTAGCCCTATTCCTAACGATGTACTGCCAATTTTTATTTATCTGCGTTCCACGAGCTCTCTTTCACCAAACAGTCCCCGAACCTACCGAGAAAAACAGTTTACTTCGCGATCTATCTTTGCCTATTGCTGTGCAATGACCCAAAATTTTTTAAAGACACGGTGTTTTTCAGTGTAGTGCCCTTTTGGCAGTACGCTAATCTAAAATTCACTTTTTCCTAGAACCAAATACTTAACAAATTTATGGAACTATAAAAGGGCTGTTTGGCTGCTACTTAGAACTTTTTTCGAGATCGCTTAAAATATTAACTAGCAGCATGACGTTAATCGATGTGGAAAAGTTTGGGTTCGGTTTTTTGGAGTTTTTGAAGAGGAATTCCAAAAGAAAAATAAGGGTCAACGCCGGGCCCCAGGGATTACTTCGATCTTCGAAATTGTTTTAAAAAGCGTGAAAAACTTTCTCAAATGTAAGGGGAACAGTCTGATGATTTTTGGGGTTTACAGAAAGTTTTTGTAATCAAGTGAAAACAACAATACGAAATGCTTGCAACAACATGTTTGGAACTTAGGGGGCAATCTAAAGGGCCTGGGGAAATTATTCGTTTAGAGTGGCAGTGGCCCTTTTCCACTTTTCGAAATGGGAAGTTTTAACTGAAAAGGAAATTGCCAAGCATTTTAAATCAAAGTTCCAAGAAAAATTTTCTCCATAACGACAAAATGTACGAAATTATTTCTAGGAAATCCGCTTCAAAACCTCCAAAACTCTCTTTCTCAGTCAACGGGTGAGACAATACTTCTAACACTCGTCCTGGTGCGGTAGTGGCCGATGGGAATCCCTACTAAATTCTTCCCCGTGTGCTTCTTCGCTTGCTCCATCCTCACTGCACTGTTTAACTTGTCAAACGAGTCCGGAGTTGTTCCAACGATTGGAAAGAGCTAACGTTTTGCCGTCTACAAACGAAAAAATAGGGCAGAGTTCTAACTAAAGGCCAATACACTTTCCCGTACGGTTTTCAAGGTAATGGAGGCTATTACTTCAGCCATTTTTACGCACTTAAGTGAACGTCTAACCGCCTAACCAGCTGGGTTTACCCGTCGATCATGCCAACTATTGATAAGGGTATTGATGATGGCAGCTACGCTTTTACCAAAGGGAAAAACAGGCAAATGACTGCATGCATTGGACGGAGTAAGGGATTTACAGGGCCACACGAGAGACTTTAATAAGCTACACAATTATGGAATTCAAAAAGACTTCTTTTTGGATTACACATTTTAAAGGGCAGGTCTCAAGTGTAGTGCATGATGGGGCCCCATCATCATTAATTTAGTTACTTCTGGGGTTCCGCAGGGATCTGTACTTTGGGCCTTTGTTTTTTTTCCAATTATGATAGACCTACCAGAGGTTTTTAATCCAGTATTCCCCCAAATGCTGACGATACAACTTTGTAAGAAATATTCTACTTCAGAAGACGCAAAGGCTCTACAAAAACCAAACAGATCCAAGTTTTGGGGGAAAACAAACCAAAAGTCCCTTAATGTTGCAAGTCACAGTTTCTTGAACACGCGATCAAAAACCCGGGACATAAACATCTGTATAGCATAAATGGAGTATAATACCGTGTTGCCCCAAAAAGGGCAAAACTTGGAATAATTGTTACTTGTATCTGGGTGGAACTCTTTTGAGTTGTGCGAAACAGAGCGTCTAAAACTTTAGGATTTGTTCGCCCTCTCTAAAGGGTGGGGAAGCCAAGAAAACCCCTTTGCACCCCATACTTACGCGGGTTTGGCCAATTATCACTCTGCCTACCCGCGTGGCATCCAACAACAAAAGGGCAATATGTGCAAGTTGGAAAGAATTCAAAATCGTGCCCCCAGACATATTATGGGTTTCAAGAGCCCAGGCCTCTACAGTCGTGGTCAAGGGCGCCTTATCACAATTGAAAATCATGAAACAAGTGGACGTTTTTTCTTCAAAAAAAATGTGACTGGTGTGGGACCTGCCCTTCCCCTCGGGGTCTTGGAACCTTCGGGATCAAGACGTCCACCGGCCAGTCCATCACGCCACCATTTTCCCGAAACCCGCGGTACATAAGTGGGTTTTACTGCCCAACTGCAGAATTGGAACTACTCCCTATCTGAAGGAAATAAAGGATTGGCATTCGCCTTTCAAAAAGCTATTAAGTCTTACATTAGATTGCTTTTTTGATATTTTTGAAAATTTTTGAATTTTATTGTTTTTAATTTGTTCTTCTAGTTTCTTTATGTTTTTTTTTATGTTTTTTAGTTTCTATATTCTAGTTTTTTAAAACTTGTTTTTTTATACAATTTTTTGGTAGAGGCTGGCAACACCTTGGTTTTGGGGGATATGCCCTTTCTGCCAAACCCTTTCCCACTAAGCTTTAGGGAAAATAATAATAATAATAATAAATGCACCTTTTCATTTCCCACCCCTTTTTAAAGGGAGAAAAACAATAAAATAATGAATACATCCGTTAACTAAAAAAAAAGATTTTCGGAATTATATGTTATTGCTTTATCAAATCAATTGGTGAAACTGCATCAGATTCAGACGACGTGAAAAGGGTAATTAAACAGATATTAAAAAAAAATCGCTAAATTTAAAAAAGAGAGTTTGATTTTATTTCCTTCAAATTTCGTTTTGGGAAGATTCTTGGTGTAACCTTTTTTGGGTCGTTGCCCTTTCAGCAGAATAAGATGAGCGAAGTTGATTTGGTTTATCGAGTTGGGATGAATCTGATGTAGGATGCCCTGCGGGCGGGTTCCCTCAGTTGTAGAAATAACAGTGTTGTCGTGAACCACAAGATGACGAGAAAGCCAAAAATGGGAGAAACAATCCCCGAACTGTCTGGCAGTTACTCAGCTTCAGCCGAGATACGGGAGTCTGAACAAGCTGGCCAGTAACGTCCAGGGAGAAGTTGGAAGAAAGGGCGAAAACTGGGAGAGAAAAACATCCCCAACGTCTGGGCAGTTTTCAGCTTTAGCCCAAAAGGGGAAAGGGGGAACGGGTAAAATCCCGGGGAAACCAAAGGGGGGAACCGGTCATACGTCCCAGGCAAATTTACAAGCTATGGAAAAAACCCAAGAAAGGGGAGACAAAAAGGCGAGAAACATCCCGAACTGTCGGGGCAGTTTCTATTAGC
>JAMZAV010012760.1:0-16516 GCA_024449915.1 Sweltsa coloradensis | reverse complement strand
GTAAAAAACTTTTCCGCGGCCAAGGTAGATTGAGCAAAATTTTAATCAGATTATGATCAGTCTTAGAACTGCAAAACAAAATGGAAACATCCGTTGCGTTTTAAAACCCAAAAAAAAAATAATGAAAATAGGCATGAATGTTGGTTCATTTAACAACATGCTTTTTTTTCTTGAAGAAGTCATTTTTATCCAGAAATTTTTGACAGGCCGTGATTGTATGCAGTGACCAAGGTACATAAAATCTTTGCACGCTCAAGGTATCCCCAAATTCTGCTGGGAGATTGAGTAAACCTTGCAATCTTTACTCGTATTTTGTACTGGCTATGTTTTGCATAGTATTATCACAGTTGATGTAGACTAAACTGCGTCATATGCATTTCAAAACATGTTTAATAATTTTTTAAATACAAACTTTAAACTACAAAATCTTTTCCGACCAGGGGATTAAGCCCAGATCTCCCACATTCTGGGTATAAGGGCGCCTTAGCCAACTTGACTAGGGAAACGTCAAAGTCGTTGATAGACGAGTGAGTGAGTCATTCCCCATACTGGGCTAGATCCAGCCTTAGGTATAGGGGAGGAAAGGGGATGTTCCCGGGTACTCAACACATGGCTCACTCACTCGTCTATCAACGACTTTGGCGTTTCAATAGTTAGAAACCTGAAGAAGGGAATGAATCACCGAACAATTTCACCACGAGAAATAAATTAAAATCCAAAATACTTCAAATGATTGGAGTTCCGGCTAACAGCCAGAACCTAATCGCCACTCTCTCAAGAGCTGACGATCCAGCTAGTTGGATATTTTAGGTCGTCCGTTTTACAACCGCATGTCTGTCTATCTCGCTGCTTTGAGTAACTGCCAAGAATCTCGCAAAACATTACCAGGCAACGATAAACATATCAAAGCCGTCTCAAGAGGGGGGGGGGGGTGATGTCTGGTTCATGACGCGCGATGGGGGGTGGAGGGGGGCAATGTTGAGGCAGTTGTCTTAGGCAGGAGCGCGAGCTCAGACCTAGAGAGTTTACGTTCACTTCCTTAGATCGCGATCATTGTGATATAATTAGCGAGCTTCAGTCGATTAGTAGGTAAGAATAGGTTTTGTAAATTATTTAAGTTTAGGATTCTTTATAGCATTTTGGGTTTATCTTATTCCTATTTCAAATGAGATGTGCCATGGGGTTTTGAATCCCGGTTTTTGACGAGCTTTTGCAAGTATGAACATAAATTTATCAATTGTACGATGTCGATATTGTATTGATATAATTTCTAATATTGCGTAGTATGCCTATAGGTATGAAGGCGTAAAAAAGTTTTTAAAAAAGGTATAAAAAGTAGTTTTGGAGTAAGAACATCATAAAATAGTCTTTTGAGTTGAAAAAAACTTTTTTTATCGTCCATGAATGCACACAGCATATTTGATTTGAGGGTAATTTTAGCGAAAATCATACGATTTAGATTGCTTATATTTTTACGATATAGCTTTCACAGACCTATGACTGTGAATAAAGTACACTTGACATTTTAAAATGTGATCTTTGATGTCTTGCGTGTCTAGATTTCTTGCGTTTTCCGGTACGCTGAGAGTCTTTGTGCCGGCAAACACAAAGAAACGTATAACTCAAGAATACACATTTCAAAATAAAAATGTCCTTGGTGCATGGTCTGAGGTAAGTGTGAGACACAATTAAATAACCCCAACTCCCAGGGGCTTACAAACAACCACTAATCACACGATGTATGGTATATTTAAACAGTGAATACCAATACCCAGTAATGAGAGAGATAATAATGATGTCTCCACTTCAACGAACGGATAGATTAACTATTACCCTGACGATTTAGATACAATTTTGTGCATTAATTGATTTTTATTTTGTGTCACTTCGTTCTCTAAGGGGTTATAACTTATTCCTCTTCAGCCTGCACAATGCACTCATTCAAAAGGGTGCTATAATATTAATAACAATAGGTATATTATTTCGGCGTAGATGAACTCAGTTTCTCTTGTGTTCTAACTGGATAGTTAGTGGTGGAGTCGATAATATTTAGCAGACACGGATAATTTTGTAGTATGGCTTATTTTGAAAGGTTACGAAGAACACAAAGACGTTGAACAGATTGTGCTCAAACTCAAGCTGTTGCGCGATTCTATTAATCAAACAAGTTGTTTATAAGAATGCCGTCTGTAAGGTGACATTAGTTTTACCGGGGTAAGGGAAAATGTATGGAAATGTATTTGTGAATGCCATATTATCCTGCTGTTTTAAGAGGACTTAATCCCAGCATTCGTCTTAACGAGTTAACCTCATAATTAACTTTCAGTCAGGATTGCCGGTGTCTAGATTCGAGCCTGTGACCTTCTGATTAAGTCTCACGCGTTATGCATGAGCGATCTCTGATGGTGTCTCTTTTATCTGAATCCACTGACAGAGTGCGAAGCTCTGGATGTTGACGGACCTATGCAGATCACAGACAATCCTGACTGAAGTCTTTGTTTATACGGTTTTCCTCAGTTCAACGGGGAATGATAAGAGTGAGTCAAGTAAATAACCACTGAACATTCCCTCTATCAGCTTGTTATCAATAGAACTGCAGTGGTGTAACAACGGGGGCGGGCGATGGGGGAACAACTTTGTGGCAAGATTTTGGTAACTGCACAGTAAAACAATCTTCACATGTTCATAAATTATCGACGAAAAATCGTTAAAATACGTTAAAATCTAGAAAAATATTACCATTTAATGCAAAACATCAAAATAATTCGGGGGCTTTGCGAACCAGACCCCCCATTGTGCCAGGATTCACACTTTTCCGAAGCAATTCTTGCATGGGCAATGTCCCCCCTCCTAAAACAAGGACTAGTTACGCCACTGTACAGCAGTTAGGCATTGGAAAAGGGCCCCAATATCCCTGTTTAGTTTCCCTAAACTATATACTAAACTGTCAATCAAACCAGTCTCGAGGTGCGTTATGCTGGTGACTTCGTAGACTGAGCTGTTTCTTCGCACCTATGATAGTCTACATGGCGACGTGTCTGCGTATTCTGCGTTGCACTCATGATTGACATGCTTTGAAGTGTTGCCATTACGACAGTTTGGCGAGCATCCATTGCGGTTCACCGTTCAGTCACTTCGGTCGTGCAGGCGCCATTGTAAAAAAAAAAAAAACAGCGGTACGAAAAACAACATTACATACGAATCACAAGTGAAAATATAATCGACTTGAAGAGGAAAATAAACATGAAAGAATTTTAAATTAAGTACATCGTGTTTATTAGAAACGTTCGCTTGTCAAAATATTTTAAAACAGACTCATGCATCGATACTTATTGTATAACGCGAGAAACGTAGTGTATAGACATATTATGCGTTACAATGTGAATGAAGTAGAACATTATGAGGCGAAATCATCTTTAAAGCAATCAAATGAAGGAACTATTAAAATAGTAAATGCATATCTCATGAATTATATTAACTTCAGTCGGGTTTATTGAAAATCTCTCCCAATATATAGATAAATGAAGGAATATACATACTCTAAATAATAGCAAAAAAAAGTAGGTTACAATTTAGGGTCTAGACAATTATTGAGTTTGGGGGGGGGGAGAGAAGCTAGTTTTCATAATGTTACTCAGTGGTGTAGTGGTGCGTATACGGGCGTATACGCCGTATACGCACTGCTCGCGCTACAAAATGTTCGTATACACACTGCTTTTGCTTGTGATACGAGTGATACGCAATGATACGGTCGTAACCATGTTTAAAAAAAGATATATTTATTATTCGCGTAGGCGATCTATTTATTATCTTGTCAGTATTTCCCCCATCACCTTTTTTCGATTAGTCTGACCGTATGACGCCAAAAGTAACACAACATGTCAAGGAATGACTGACAATTGACAAATCCTTTTTCCAAAATCACAATCATATTTGGGCTCAAAGCACCGAATTGGCTTTATTTCTTCTTCGACTACTTTCAGGGGAACTGGGAAGGGATGCGTTTTTCTGCAGACTGTAAGTTACTTAGTGGTTTTCATCGAGTGCAAGTGTGTGTTATAGGCTTATTAGGATTCGTTTTGTAAAAACTAGGAAAACGCTAAAGTCCCGCCGCGTTGATGGATGAGCGTTTTTTTTTGCGTTTTGTGCGTTTGTTTGCACTTTTCCTTTGCAAGTGCTTTTTGAATGCATTGTGGAGGTGATTGTTGTCAAGTTTCTATTGTTATTTGTTAATTGGTATTATAAACTTCAAAAAACTCATATTAAAACCTTTATTTCTGTAGATTCTGACTAATTTTTCAACTTTTCTTTCAAAAGGTACTACATCACATAAACCTTAATGTCCATGTGAAATCTGAACGTTTGTAGCCCTACCTCGTTTGGTCAGAATCGGCCCAAATGTGACGAAAATATCGCACTAAAAATTGAAAAACTAATATTAAAACCTTTATTTCTATAGATTCTAGCTAAATTTTTCAACTTTTTCTTTCAAAAGGTACTACATCACCATAATCTTAATGTCCATGTGAAATATGAACGTTCTAGCCCCACCAGTTGGTCAGAATCGGCCCAAATGTCACGAAAAATATCGCACTAAAAATCGAAAAAAAATCGTAAAAGTACGATATTTATGAGAAATATTTCTTCGATTGTACCCAAAAACAATACACCTCTAAGTTCAGAGAAAACGAAGGTCCGGTCAAATTTTCATCAAGATCGCGTATGCCGTTTGCCCGGAATCGAGCGAACAAACAGACGGAAAAACAAAAAAAAAAAACAAAAAAAAAACAAAAAAAAAAAAAAAAAACACCCGAGCTAAATTTTTTGGGGGGTCAGTGAAATTGAAGTCTTCGCTTCCGCTCGCTACGCTCGCTCGCTCACCAATAATAAAACCTTTGCAAAACAAAAGATTATTGAATTTAAATAGATTATGGTTTTATAGCCACTATTACGCGTTTAATAGCCCAAGAGATCATCTTGCTGTAAAACCTTGTTTACAGAGTCCGAAAGCAGGAAATAGTTTAAGTTTTTAAGCTTTTTAATTTATTTCAAAACCGTCTCTAATATTGTGCGTCACATACTTTTATACACATGATGTTTTAGTTAGTTGTGGGCAATCAAATTGAAGTTTGATGCCTAAAATCAAATAAGTGTACCCTACATCCATCACAAACAAAAAATGGTAATCCCTTGAGTTGCCATTTATAGTTGCCATAACTTTCCATAACAGTTATAGAATGTTGATTTTTTTTCGCCTTCGGCGAAGGGTTCTCCAGTGGCTGGGGCTTCGCCCCAGACCCAGCTAACCCGACAAATGACAAAGAAGCGTATACGTACCGGTAAAATTGGCACTACACCACTGAACCCCACTTACAACGCAATTATATTTGGGTATGACGTTCGCGTTAAACATTTTTTTTTAATCTCAAAAATGTTACATAAAAATAACGAGGAATATTACATGTTTAATGTATTTGGCTATTTAAAAACCTTCGTCTGTTAACAAACTTAATTTTAAAGAACTTTTATATCGGCAGACAAAAGAAATCTTACATCTGAGAAAGACGATGATCCCAACAGAAAGTTCATTGCAATCAGTCACATGGCAGCAATATGTTTCTAACATCTTAAACTTACAATGTCCACAAGAGTAGTAACACTATAAAATATTTCGTATGTAGGCCTATGACCTGTTATTTATACACAACCCTTTATTCAGTTTTGATATCAGAGAACGTCTAATAAACCATTGACTGAGGTGACTCGTGCGTGAGACTGAGGTGACTCGTGCGTGAGACTGAGGTGACTCGTGCGTGAGACTGTGGTGACTCGTGCGTGAGACTGTGATCCGCGAGGTCGCGGGTTCTAATCCCGCCCTGGCAATAATTACCGACTGAAAGTTGGTTTCTGGACTTTTCATTAAGTCGAATGCTGGGATTGAGTCCTCTTAAAACAGCCCTTGGACATTACTTTCCCAATTACTCCAAATTCTAATAACTTAGTTAGTCACCAAAATAAAAACACATTTGGTTAATGTTATGTGACAACAGCGAACAATCAACATCCTTATGGAGAAGTTTTAACGGTTTTAATAAGGCAACAGTATGTTATGAACTATACACACTGGCTTCGTTTAAATTTGGTATAGGGCCTGAAAATCAAAAGGGAATAGTCCAACAAATAATGTTGCAACTTCAATGAAAATTAACATTATCGGCGAGAAAGTTTCGAAAGATCTTAATCGTTTAATACTATCGCTAGCTTGAAGACTGGGCTATGTTTAGAAAATGTGTTAATAGCCCTAACCGATGTTTGGTTTGGCTCACTTCGTGTTTTATGTAAAAAGTGATGTAGACAGATTTAACAACAGACAAAGACAAGAGTATAACACGTGTATATTTCTCGGTTTTAGTAGCAGGGAAGGAATACCGAACGAAGAATGGATTATATTTGTATCATGTATCATTTTTTTAAGAGGAGTCGATGAGGCTGCTTCCTGGATTTTCCGGGTAAACTGCTAGTATAACATCGGTATAATATTTCACACCAACTTTAATAAACAATAATAAATAAATAAATAATAAATAAATTGTATTTAGAGTCTACCCACTCAGTTATATAACTGATTTTCAGTGGGGGACAGTAAATCAATCTATGACATCGAGTACGCGTATTCCTAAATTAGTTCATTGGTTTTAAACCAAAAATTCGTGAAATCTCCGTAATTTTCTCAATTATGGTCAATTTCGGGAATTTATTCCAAGTGGATAAATTTTCTAACGCAATTTTTCATACTGGATATCAACGTTTAAATCAATGTGAACGTGAAGGTATATTTGGTTTTATCGTAAGATAAACGGTTTGGTGGGAATTAATTCAGAATTAGAATCCAAGTTTTGGATTTCCCATTTTTTCAGGTTTTGTACTTAAGGCTATTCCACCGCGTTTTTCTTTTTTCCAAAATATACTACTAAGTTAAAATATAGTAAATGGCTTTGAAACATGGCTATTTTAGAAAATCAAAAATATTTTTTCCAAATTTTTCTGATCCGGTACACGGCCAATATAGCCACCTCAAAATAATTTCAAACTTCAATTCGCCAGGGCACACCATTCAACGTAGGGTGTTGTGCTTTTGTGACATTAATTTTCAACTGTTTTTCTTTGGACTGACTGAGAGAAAACAGATTTATTTTAACAATTGTCTTTCCTGCGAATTTTTTCGTTTGGTGGTACAAATCGGTAAAAAATACCGCCAAACGAAAAAATTCGCTGGAAAGACAATTGTTAAAATAAATCTGTATTCTCTCAGTCAGTCCATAGAAAAACAGTTAAAAATTAATGTCACAAAAGCACAACACCGTACGTTGAATGGTGTGCCCTGGCGAATTGAAGTTTGAAATTATTTTGAGGTGGCTATATTGGCCGTGTACCGGATCAGAAAAATTTGGAAAAAATATAATTTGATTTTCTAAAATAGCCATGTTTCAAAGCCATTCACTATATTTTAACTTAGTAGCATATTTTGGAAAATAGAAAAACGCGGTGGAATAGCCTTAAAGACTCATTTTTTGCAACCAATTGCTGACATCCTAAGAGGGCTCGCCATTGCACTAAATACGATTTTTCCTTTACTAAATTATTGGAAGTTAAAACCATTTTCAGTACTTATCATTTGGGTAATGTGTGCAAATATTTAGGTAAAATTATCCTAAATTATCATCTTTGTTCCTGAATTTACATTCTTATATAGCAGCCGTATGTTTAAGGTTTGAAGTTATTGAACTTGGCCTCACAAAACCTTTTGGAAGAAAGACAGCTCGGTATGTTATATGTTGACATTGGAACCTGATTAAATACACTTATTGACATGAATGGAACTGAAGCCAGCGGTTTAGCCGAGCTCGTTTAACCGGTTCCCACTCGAACACCGAAGTGAAGCATAATCGGGCGTGGTCATGGGCTACCCTGAAACTCACGTATACCACTGGTTAGAGCAGATGGAGGGTTCGAAAGCTAGTGTAACGGCTTCGTTCTCCTTGACGTCTGCTCGGCAGTCCGGGTTAGTGGAGGAACCTATATGACTGTCAAAGTTACACCGTCCTGTCGGATGGGACGTTAAGCCGTTGGTCCCCTTGGTACTTTTCGAAAGGAGTAGGCTACGTGCCGGTACCGGGTTTCCCCTCCTCCCTTCTGTTCATACTTCATCCTCATCTATCACCACTCATCGTCTCGATTAGCCAAAGTGCATAAATATGAGACGTTAAGCAATATTCAATCATTCAATCAATGAATGGAACTGACATGGATTGGACATGGACGTGAGCGTGAAAAGAAATCTTTGTAATAGCTTAACTAAATCTTCGGCCTAGCATCAACAGAGCGTGGCCCATCATCGTAACATGGAGAGGAGGAGGTCGAACGCAAGTGACGAGATCAAACCACACGTCAGGGTCGGCAAACCATTCAGAGTGAAGTCTTTCTTCCGCGACTTCTGCAGCAGCACAAGTCTGCATGGATTCCAGTATCTGGGAGACAACACCCGCTCAGCTTTAGAGAGGTAAAGATTCTTTATTTATTTAACATCTCTCCTAATCAGTTAAAAAACTGAAAGTTGTCGTTTTTTGGATGGAAATGCATTTGAAGAAATGGTATTGAATGGCAAGACATATAACAAGGTTTGTATCTTCCCTAAGTGCGTTAATTCACAGTAGCGGGCAAAATAAGGTGCGGGGCGACGACCTACCTATTACCTTTTCACCAGAAAAGGGACACATTGTCCCTGAATAATACGTTTCCTACGAACTAGGCCGCTTCGCTAACGCTTTTTCCAGTCGCATTGATAGATGAGATTTTTTAATATTTCTGTCCAATGATAACGTTTTTAAGTGGGATCTCATTACTTTTTATATGGTTACTTGATATTACTTGTTAATTATACACCTGTAAAAGGCTTATATATAAACCTTTATTTCTATGCCTGTTTACCAACTTTTTCAACGTTTTTTTTTTCAAAAGGCACTATATCACCATAATCTGTGTCCATGTAAAATGTGAGCGGTGTAGCCCCACTTGTTTGGTCAGAATCAGCTTAAATGTCACAAAATATCTTATTAAAACCAGGAAATAAATCGTAAAAGTACGATTTCTATGAAAAATAATTATTCAAATGTCTCCACAATCATGACATATATAAATTCAGTGATTTTAAACGTTCCCATAAAGTTTCCTTAAGATCGGAGCAGCCGTTTGCCAAATACCACGAAAATATCTTATTAAAAATCGAAAAAATCGTAAATGTACGAAAATCATAAGAAATATTTGATCGATTGTACCAAAAAACGTGGAAAGTCTAAGTTAAGAGATTTCAAAGGTCCCCTCAAATTTTTATCAAGATCGCATAAGCCGTTTGCCCCGTAGAGTGCGAACAAACATACAGCCGTAAAAAAAAAAAAAAAAAAAACACCCGAGCTAAATTTTTTGGGGGGTCAGTGATATTGAAGTCTTCGCTTCGCTCATCCAATGATTTCAAGCTCCTTGTATTGCCAATCCACAGGGTATGCTGGGTGATCGCAGTCTGTATCAGTTTAGCAGCCTGCATCTGGCTAATCTTCAGAGTTTACACAAAGTGGGAGGATTCACCGGTTATCGTATCTTTCGCCGAGACAACGACAGCCGTGCGAGACATACCCTTCCCCGCCGTCACCATCTGCAGTGGGAACAAGGCAAGTTATCTATACACCATTCATCCGATCTCCATGAAACTTGGAACATATATATATGTATTTTTTCACAGGGAAGGTTTCTATGCTATCCATTTTGTTGTAACTCCTCCACGTGGTGATCGGTGCCTGCAAAGAGGACTCACCAATGAATTGACTTCGACACTGTAAGGGTTCTGGCATACGTCGCAGCAACGCGCGGCGGGTTAGCTAACTCACTTATCTAGAAGCGGTTGCTCCGATATGCTATCTGTGATAATAGGCCTACGTTAGAACTAGGGATGTGCGCATGTACGAGATTCGAATGTGTAATACTTTTTTAATCTTCAAGTCCGACCTGGCACCTGCACCGTGGCCGACCCCTTGGGGAAAAGCATCAGTTTATTTAGCATTTTTGTGTACTCTGCTCCTCCACCAAGAGTGATTGCAATGCATGGAAAGACTTTGTTTGTATTTTCTTATGATCTTTGCTCCTTATGTTGGGTAGTCCGGTAGCGTGCCTGTTAATGTTGATAATAATATACATGATAATGCGTGGTAATTGTTTTCTTACAGGTTCGCAAGTCAGTATTTGACTTTAACGCGGTGGTTAAAACCGACAACTTTACAAGTGATAAGTAAGTTGAACAAGTAAATAAAATTAGTATTGAGAGTCTACCCACTCAGTCAAATAACTGATTTTTATTTTGATTGGTGGACATTATAAATATCGGGTAATTTAAGCCAGCTCTGTCGGAGCTGACAACATTATTAAGTTTAATTACAGAAATCAAAATTGATAAAAATCAATAAAAGGAACCATTGACAAACTAACTTTTAAACTCTTCGATTATCAAATTTTGTATTCTGGTGTGCTTCAAAATCTTAAAATTAGTTCCTTGCAATAAATTGATAAATTCTTGTTTCCCACACCAAAAACTGCGGTTTATGGTTTGTTTTCTCATGAAATGGTTAAATGCAAGTAAACGATGATTAAAACCAATACACAATTAAAATTAGTCGCCTTCGGTATTAATCTAATGTAAAGTGACAAATTGCATCTTGTGTCGATTTCGCCCAACTCTAATCGTTCATGACGGATAGACGATAACTTTGGTATATAATGAGAAACTCAACTATTTAGTTAGGAAAAAAGACTATGCAAAAAAGTATCCCATTTAAAAAAAAGTTCTCAAAAACACGTGAATATTCTTCAATAGACAAAATGCATTGGCCTTATTTATTGTACCTTACATACATAACAATCATAAGTATAATATTCAGCAAGAAATAACATTCTATACATTGAATCACAATATAACCCGCCATCGTCAATCAGAAATGAAAGCATTCCAATGCAAATATATTAGTAAGAACAGCTTCAGGTAACCTAACCCTAAAGGATTCTCTGCTATAATTATTAAAGGCGAGAAAATATGCAAAGTCCATCTAACTAAATGATTGTGTGGTACATCGTTTTTAATAATATTGTAACACCGAATGACATTGTTTTCTAACTTTTAAAAAACATTAATTAATGTAAACTTTATCATTTGTTTTAAATAAATAATTCTACTCATTCCTGGCGCATTTTGTGTGTAGTTTATGTACTACATAAGTACATCGTGTATGACTGTACTTAATAATTATAACGGTAAATTTAATATACTCAAACCGTGGGTTACTTGTCCCAGTACCTGAGCGAGACTCTTCTTTTAATTACATCCGCTCCGGTTTGCGGTCAATGAATAATCCCTAGGGAATACTAGTCATTCAAATATTGAAGTAAATAAAATCACACTTGTATAAACTTTTTTTTATTGTTTGAAATTGTGTTAAGCTGACAGATAATACATTTACAAATTTTCTCGTTTTTTGTTTTTTCTTGTAGCTCAATTTTGAGCCATTTATTTTTGCAGCGTGGATTGAATAATATTTGAATATTTGAATTACCAGTGTTTTCCAGGGATTATCCATTGACCGCCAGCCGGAGAGAAAGTGTTTAAAAGAACTGTCTCGCTCAGGTACTGAGGCAAGACACCCACGGTTTGAGTGTGGTAACGATCAAGTAAAATCTCTACCAAAAATCCTATTTTGATTTCAGCTGGGAGAAAATAGGGTATTTATCAATATTGTGCCCGTTCTTGGCCAAGGTTATACCCTTCAACCCCACGGTGGACGACAGAGGCGTGGAGTTCTTGGAAGAGGTAATTTTATTGTACATAGATATAAGTTGTAAAAGAGATTTTCAGGTTGAGAAAAACAAGTACCTACGGTTGCATAGACTTTACCACCACAACCCCAATGTGCATTAACTTACTTTCAGTACAATTTACTGTAATTAAGTGAAAAGAACCCATATTTTAGTATAATGTATTTATTCAATAACATTACTTCGCAGTAAAATCCAGAAAACATTGAATATATAGTATAAACAAGTAGTAATTACACAAAATATTACCATAAAGCCAAGTTTAAAGGTATAAAATAACCTTAAGGGTTAAAAAAATTATAAGACATGCTTATTTATATAAAGAGATATGATTGAACAGCAAATTATGTAGAAATAAATAAACAATACGACAGAAATAAAATTAACACTATTTCATACTCTTCATTAGTACCGTTGCTCTACACATACAGCAAGGGATCGAAATTACGAAAGTAAATCAGATACTCAATTATTTAAAGTTTAACACATGATTCTGTATCCATAACCGTTAGGCCGTTACTCGTCCTTGTTTCAGGCTGGTACTCCACTAGAAGACATGATAGTGAATTGTAAGTGGAGAAACAAAAAAGTAGGTTGTGGCGACATCTTCACGTCTGTCCTCACGGATGCTGGACTCTGCTACACATTCAACATTGTCAGTGCATACGATCTCTTCTCGGACAATGTGTAAGTTTAAACGATAAAAGATGTTACGATGTGACTTCTTATGCTGACGTCAGAAACAAACAGACCCAATCCAAATACCGTCCGTTGGTTGGACAATACGACAGTGATATTTTGTATTAGAATGTCCATGTCCAGAAATATCAAAAAATGTTGAAGTTTTTTAAAATTTAATATTTTGACATTCGAAAATCAAAAATCAAAATTTCGACGTGAACACAAGCAGTACGGGTGTTTATCAGGTTACAGCAAGTTGCTAGCGACAAATGAGGTAACCAAAAATGCACCCCTAAATGTGAAGGTTTGAAGGTGAAGGCCTAGCCTTGAATGTAGATAACCAATTAGCTTTAAGGCATAATATAAACTAATCGTTTTTAGTGACAAAATTATTTGTTGTGTTTAATTAATTCCACGTGCGTTTAATGTTTTGTAAAGTGTTAAGGTTCCATGCACGGTTGGGAACCATCACAGTGCCACCGCTAGAAAGAAGTTGGTTGAACAATGTGTTGTTCCAGAGATCCAGATCAATTCTCAACGCACCTTAATCACTCGTCGGAAGCTTCGTGGTCTTTAGAGAGTGGCTACACAGAACCATTCAACGAAAGTTATCCGTTCCGTTCAGCTTCGTCTGGGTCCAAGGAGGGTCTCTCCTTCTACTACAAACAGAACATCAGCGAGCTCAGTGACTCCTGTGGCTTCCCAGGCTTCGGATTCAAGGAAAGTAACTCTGTACTTGACAGTATCTACACAATCATTCAAGGTCAGATCCTGGAAGACGAAATCGCAGAGCAAACTCTTATAGAGATTCCCTTCTGGAATCAAATTGAAATGCTATTATTAGTGGTTTTTAGCGGGTGTATCACAATATGAAGTTTCTGATGTTGCTTTGTATACGTGAATTGTCAAAAATCTCGGCATACTTAAGAGCGTATTATACTGGGACTGCAGTCAGTCCATCTCAGCCACTGATCGGAGCCAATTGCAATCTTGAGTCGCAGTTGGAGTTGGCTACAATTTTCCATATGGAGAACTTTCTAAACTGCTGACTGCAACCTCTGGTTGAAGTTTTATGGTACTGAGCATGCGCACATTCGTTCGACTCACTTCTGATTGTAACCAAAAGCTGTAGCCAGATGGCGGCGACCTTAGTGTAATACCCTTTAAGATGTCAATTTCATATACAGATCTAAGAAATTTAAATCGCTGGTTAAACTGCCTCTGACGTGGTATGGTCGTGACTGGCTCATGGAGTTATAAATAGTACTGGCGTGGTCACAAAATAACACTTTGTTTGTCATTACAACATAGTTTCCTATGTGTTTCAGGTCCTGGTCCACAGCCCTGTTGACTTCCCTCAGGTTAGCACCCAGTACTTCCGTCTCCCACCAGAGCATGACGTGGTGGTCGGGGTGGAGCCTAGCATGATCAACACTAGTGTAGGACTCCAGGTAAACACACTCATATTCAACTTACAGTAGGTGATCTTGATGGTTGATGATCAGAACATAACATATTTCGGAAGGATTCTATGATTGCTTCCTCTGGATGATTAATGAGGTTGATGACGTCCGCGGTGGCTCATACGATAAGGGCGCAGGTTCGATTGGATTAATTGATTTGATATTGCTTAACGTCTCATATTAATGCACTTGGCTATTCGAGACGATGAGTGGTAATAGATGAGTATGAAGTATGAACATAGGGGAGGAGGGGAAACCCGGTACTGGCACATAGCCTACTCCTTTCGAAAAGTACCATGGGGACCAACGGCTTAACGTCCCATCCGAAAGGACGGTGTAACCTTGACAGTCATAACGGTTCCACCACTAACCCGGACTGCCGAGCAGACGTCGAGGAGAACGAAGCCGTTACACTAGCTCTCGAACCCTAACCAGCAGTACACGTGAGTTTCAGGGCAGAGCGGTCACCCACTCTACCCCTGACCACGCCCGAGTTTGCTTAACTTCGGTGTTCTAGTGGGAACCGATTAAACTACCTCGGCTAAACCTCTGGCAAGGGTGCAGGTTCAAATCCCGCATTAGGCATGGGTGTTTGTATAAGTCCATCGCCGTCATCTATTCCCCCTCATACATCGTCTTGAATAGCAATATTTCAGTACTAGAGACGTAAATCATCTTAATGCAGTTGATATTGGTTTGGTGCCAACTGTTAATCGATGTTTTAGAGTTAAACTGAAAACTAAGACTTACAAATAGACCCGCACATTTCAAGGGATTAATGTCAGCAGGAGTATTAATCGCGCCGCATCGCATCGCTTGCTAAACTGGGCACTTTAGCATGGAACATGCAGAAGGTGTGGCCAAGTGATGATGTAAATAAGATCAGAAATGCACATATTGCAAAGATCTAGACGAAACAGGTGTGAAGTGAAGTGATGAATTGAGCACTTGGAATGGCTACTGTAAAGTGGGCGTGGATTATCGGACAAGGAGGAAAGACAACAACATGCAAAGAACGAATGCCGGCCATTATCAGGGTATATTATTAATAGATATTCATTAAGTCATTACATTTCGTAACTGGTTCAGTCCTTTATCTTAATTTTGCTGTAATCTTTTGGAAAGTCCGATTTGACTGGAATTCCCTTGCTTTTTTTATAAATTTATTGCTGTTTTTGTATAAAATAAATTCGATGAGGATACAGAGAGATGTTGCTCAATGCTAGTACACGAGACTTCAATTCATAATATATAGACTACAATCTTATTCCAGTCAAGGTCAATCCTTAAGGCTATTGTACCACCTCTGGCTGATAATTTGAAAGTCGAAGAAACATGTCTGAAAAGTTTGCTGAGTGGAAGAAGGACTTTAAAATAACAAAAAAAATGTGAATTTTTTTTGGCGGGACATAATCTCACTTTTGGAAATTAGATTTAGATTTTTGGACAAAAGTGAAAAATACAAATCTAGTTCAAAATTAAATTTTGAGAATCGGTTTTCTGGACATAGTTTTTAAACACCTTTAGCTATAACTTGACTATAGCTAAAATAGTTTTCTGAAAATAACAGTTGGTGTACGAATTTTTTTTGTCAAACGGTACAAAACTCGTATTTGTACCGTTTGACAAAAAAATTCGTACACCAACTTTTTTCTTCTAAAATTGTTTTTATAAATATAGTTGTAATTTCAGCAAAACCTGAGTCCCGCCAAGCGACGATGCTTCATGTCCTACGAGCGACAGCTCTACTACTTTGATATTTACACGGCTGCCAACTGCGAGTTCGAGTGTTTTATCAACGCCAGCCTCGAGACATGCAACTGCTCGTCGTTCTACATGCCCAGTAAGTAGCAGTGGAGGAGGTTTCACGGATCAAGATGAAACATCAGTTGATTGATGAGATGATGAGATCTATTCAGATCTAGAATGCACCAACAATCCAGATGGGTTTGAAGTTAACCGTCCCGGTAGCTTAGGGGTAAACCACTCGACCGGCAATCGAGAGACCAGGGTTCGATACCCCGCCGGGATGGATTTTTTAATTTCTGGATTGAATTCTATAAAATCAGTTGATTGATTAAAAACATTATGAATGGTTCAATATTATTAAAACACAATCATAGCATAATTGTTTAAAGAAATTTGACTCTTATTTGAACTATGGTACGTTCATATTAATTTGAACATCATAACAAACCTAGTTTATGGTTAAACAATTCATTAAAATAAATATTTTGTATTAAGAGATTAGTAGAAATGCTCCAGAATATCCGTGCACATTTAAAAACCAAATTAACATTTTGTCCAACATGAATTTTGTGAAAAAGTACCTGATGCACGCATATGCAGGCAAACATGGACCGGGCATATTCCTTAAAAGAAAGCGGTAGAGAGAGAGAGAGAGATAATAATAGTATTATAAATCTCTGTCTGTTACAGGGCTCTGACAGACGATATGT
>JAMZAV010012759.1:0-16169 GCA_024449915.1 Sweltsa coloradensis | reverse complement strand
TGCTCGCTACGAACCTCGTTGTGACTTGATAATGCTCTTTTACCTAAACGAACACTAGAACAGAACTGGAGGCCTACTTTTTTCTTTTACTACTATCTTATAATGTCATCAATGTCGCATCTTAAAATTTCCTTTTAGTTAAATCACTGAAAAAAATGCGCATTTTTATTAAAATAATAATTTTGCCCATATGCCTCAAGGCAGTCTGGATCGTAACTGGTTGGCAGTGACACAGGCAAAAAAAATATTAGTACATAACTCTACCCTGATACATGTCATTGTTTTTATTTCCACAAGGGAGTGACACATCCATACAGTCTACGCTTAGCTCCGAAAAAAAATCTTGAACCATTTAGTTACGTCATGGAAGAATGGGAAATATTAAGAGACATCAAGGAAGAAATTGAAGATGTGTCCCCACCACAAGTTTGGGACACATTCCTCCAGTCAACGTCTTGCTCCGAAGTGAGACAAGCAATCTCTAACGTCATTGAAGAAGAATCGGGGAGAAGACATTTGAAAGAAGCACTAGAAGATGTGTTTCCACTACAAGATTGCGATACATTAGTCCAGTCTACGTATTGCTCCAAAGTGACCCATTGCGAAATGTCGGACGTCATCAAGGAAGAATCGGAGAGTGGACATATCAAGATAGAACGCTTATACAAAGTGTCTTCACTTACAATATGCGATACATTTATTGTGACAAACTCCGAAACAGATGTGCCAGTAACCTTTGGTGCCATAAATAACAAACGTAAGAGCAAATATATCCTGGAGAGACCTTTGGAAACAGTGTCCTCGCCAGTAACGACAGATACTTTGGACCCATCATCACCTTCCTCTGAAATAAGTCAGCTCGTTACCATGGGTGATATCAATGAAGAATGCGTGTTGACCATTATAGAAGATTGCATAGAAATTTCTACATATCCTGAAGATTTCCTAGACTGTGATACACCAACAGAGAAAGACCAAGTGACTGGTACGTTGGGCTTGTTCATACAATAATACTTAACTTACCCTGTTAATAATATATGTGTTTATATGTTAATGGGGCATTGATCAACTCTCTGAATTTCATTCATTTATCATCGATATGCCACTAGAATGCTGGACCAAATATTCTTCTTTTACTTTCAGAGTCTGTGTTTTCGTGCGCCAGCTGCTCAATGGTGTTCAGCAACCCGATCTATCTCGAGCGTCATGAACTGTTTTGTCCTTCTCTGAAGGAGCGCGATAAGAAAGAAGCAAATAAATCAGAAACCAGTCAAGGACAACTGCACTTGGATACAGAAATCAGTGAAGCTTCAGAAAAGTCAAGGGAATGTTTTGGTGTTGGTAAGAAGGTGACAAAATCTGAAACTTTGTCAGATGAAGCAAATCATGAGACAGCCTGCAGTGGAGCTTCAGTGAAGTTGGCGGAAAATTTTGGCGTTATTCAAGAAAAGAAAAAGAAAACACAAGAAGATGAACAAGAGCAGGAGCCCGCGTTTAGTGGAACTTCAAAGAAGTTGGTGGAAAGCTTTGACGTTGTTGAGAAGAGAAAAGATAACCAAATCACAAGAAGATGAATCAGAGCAGGAGCCCGCGTTTAGTGGAAATTCCAAGAAGTTGGTAAAAAACATTGTTGATGTTAAAAAGACAAGGATGACCACATCCGGGCAAGATCTATGGAAGCAGGAGAGCGCGACTTGTGGAGCTGCTAAAGAGATGTCTAATGGCAACGATAGTCCCTTCAAGTGCGATATCATCTCTGCGAAGTTCACCACAAAGTGCAATCTTTCGAGGCATTCTAGGACTCATTCAGGAGAGAAAACATTCATTTGTGAGACCTGCGATGCAACGTTTACAACCAAGAATAGTGTCATCTGTCATGCCATGACTCATACCGGCGACAAGCCGTTTAAGTGCGCTTTGTGCCCATCAAGTTTCGTTCAAAAGAGTCACCTCGTTATCCATTGGAGAACACACACTGGAGAGAAACCATTTGCCTGTGGGACATGCGATGCAAGGTTCTCACAGAAGAGTAGCCTAATAAACCATACCAGGACGCATACCGGGGTGAAACCATTCTTGTGTACTGTGCTTGACTGTGAGGCAAGATTCGCACATAAGAGTAGCCTTAGAGACCATGCCAGGACGCATACCGGTGACAAGCCGTTCAAGTGCACTTTGTGCCCATCAAGGTTCGTTCGAAAGAGTAAACTCGTTATCCATTTGAGAACACACACTGGAGAAAAACCATTTGTCTGCGTGACATGCGATGCAAGGTTCACACAGAAGAGTAGCTTAATAAACCATGCCAGGACGCATACCGGTGACAAGCCGTTCAAGTGCGCTTTGTGCCCATCAAGGTTCGTTCGAAAGATTAAACTCGTTATCCATTTGAGAACACACACTGGAGAGAAACCATTTGCCTGTGTGACATGCGATGCAAGGTTCTCACAGAAGAGTAGCCTCGACGACCATGCCAGGACGCATACCGGGGTGAAACCATTCTTGTGTACTGTGCTTGACTGTGAGGCAAGATTCGCACATAAGAGTAGCCTTAGAGACCATGCCAGGACGCATACCGGTGACAAGCCGTTCAAGTGCACTTTGTGCCCATCAAGGTTCGTTCGAAAGAGTAAACTCGTTATCCATTTGAGAACACACACTGGAGAGAAACCATTTGTCTGCGTGACATGCGATGCACGGTTCTCACGTAAGAGTAGCCTTGACCACCATGCCAGGACGCATACCGGGGTGAAACCATTCTTGTGTACTGTGCTTGACTGTGAGGCAAGATTCGCACATAAGAGTAGCCAAATAAACCATGTCAGGACGCATACCGGTGACAAGCCGTTCAAGTGCGCTTTGTGCCCATCAAGGTTCGTTCGAAAGAGTAAACTCGTTATCCATTTGAGAACACACACTGAAGAAAAACCATTTGCCTGTGTGACATGCGATGCAAGGTTCTCACAGAAGAGTAGCCTAATAAACCATGCCAGGACGCATACCGGGGTGAAACCATTCTTGTGTACTGTGCTTGACTGTGAGGCAAGATTCGCACATAAGAGTAGCCTTAGAGACCATGCCAGGACGCATACCGGTGACAAGCCGTTCAAGTGCGCTTTGTGCCCATCAAGGTTCGTTCGAAAGAGTAAACTCGTTATCCATTTGAGAACACACACTGGAGAGAAACCATTTGTCTGCGTGACATGCGATGCACGGTTCTCACGTAAGAGTAGCCTCGACGACCATGCCAGGACGCATACCGGCGAGAAACTGTACGTGTGTACCGCGGGTGACTGTGAGGCAAAGTTCACACGAAAGTGTCATCTTGTTATACATATGAGAATACATACCGGTGAGAAACCATTCTTGTGTACCGTACGTAAATGTAACTCAAAGTTCTCTACGAAAGCAAACGTCGCAAGGCACAAGAAGACACATACTGGAGAGAAACCATTCGCGTGCTCCGTGTGTCCCTCGAGCTTCACAAGGAAGAGTCGCCTCACCAAGCACACGATGACGCATACCGTTGCGTAACCCTTTGTATGTTGTTCTTGTCCTAGTGGGAACCACCAGAGCAAGTATTTCCAGGCACAACCTAATCTAACATCTGTGTCATAAATCTGTGCATTTTTTTAGTTTTCGCATTAGTTACGTAAAAATATCTGAATCTCTAGATCTTTACACGTTGCTTTTTTCATTTTGGTCCCAATTGTCTTTAGTGACATGGTTTGTTTGAGGGTTGAATACTATTTCCTACCACGTATATCACCGTTAGAAATACGTAATTTAGAACTCGCTGTTTTGGAACTGATGATTGACTTTATATTTGTTAAGATTTAAAAATCTTCTGCTCATCTATTTCCTAAGTCGTTAGAATAGAGTTGGAATTATGTGAAGTTATTAACATTAACTCTTGACAGATGAGACATTCTATTCTCCGCAGCGAATTAGCCAGACCACAAATAACCCACCAACAAAAGCGAGCGAGATCTACAAACCCTAATTGATGAGATTTTTTACTATGCTACATTCTTTGTAATAATCAGTTTAATATATTCTGATCTATCATACCAATGTTTTAACATATTGAGTCAAAGTGTTCAGGTAAAATCAGGATTAATTCTTAGACTTAGGACAACCTAGCATTCTTATATGAATAAATAACCATAGCTTCTCACCCTCTCTCTCACTGTACTTATATCACTTACAAAAGCCTGAATCTGTTCATAGCCCAGAGGGTCTCATTGTTGCTTTGGACCTTGGGTTTTTTTGGGTCAAATAAAATGCATAAGAACAGAGCCAACAATGGGACCCCCTAGGAAAGGAGTCGAAAATGTTCACCTGACCTGCTAGCCCATACTTTTGTTCTTATTCCTATTTCTTCTCCACCCCTATATTTATTTCATTTATTTAAATATTTAATGCCTTATCCTATTCAGTTTAAAAACTGATTTACAAAGGAGGACAACTAAATAAATCTAATTAAATAGATGCAGACAAAATAAATACAATAAATACGTTGTCAATGTATGAAAATGTTCTAGAAATAACATTTTTTGAAAGTAACAGACTATTATTTGGAAATCAGTCGGGTTATAGAGCTCAGCAGTGAAACTGCAACTTAACTTTTATTATCAAAATGGAAGAAATCTCTTGATAAAATCTCATTATTGCTGCAGTGTTTGTAGATTTTTAAAGAGCATTTGAAACTATTGATAAGGGTATACTTTTGACTTAATTGAAAGGTTATGGTTTAGCAGGTAACGTGATGGCATAGTTTAGTAGATATTTAACAAATTGAAGACAAAAAACTTAATTTAGAAACTACGTATCGGAAGACCTGGTCAATGATTTTGGAGTACCACAAGGCGCAATTTTATGTCCTATACTCTTTAAGAAATTAAAACTTAATTTAACCAAGACAAAACGTATGATACTGACATCACCAGGTAGGGTATTTAAACAGAGCAATGAAAGATAATGATAATGATTAAGTGTTTTTACATATTAGTGGTAAAAAACTAGTAATTGGGAGTGAATTTAAATATCATATGGTTCTTATTGATATGCACTTGAAACTAACTAGTCATGTTAATTATGTCACCAACACAATTAAGAAAAAAATAGGATTTCTGTAAAGGGTTGGTTCTTTTGTCTCCCCGTGGGTTAGAACACTTATCTACAAGACAATTATTGCTCCACATACAGATTTTTGTTGCACACTCTTGTGGAGTAGAAATGAGAGAGATTCACATATTACAAAAGTTACAAAATAACGGGATGCGAGTGACTTCGAGATTGAATAAATATAGCAGAATATCAGATTTTTCTTTATGTATTAAATTTCTTAACTGTCAGACAGAGAATTTCCTTAAACGTCATGTTCATATTAAAAATGGCCAAAGGGAATGTGCCTACTTATCTAAATAGTATTATTTTAATGAATTTTACCTGCCCATAGGGCAGGAAGGCTAATGCAGGGCAACCCTCTGTAGTCTGACACAGTGATTACAGAGTTACAAGCTCAGATTAACATTATAATAAAAACAACAAGTGAACATGACATTGTAGAGTTATTCGACTGAAAGGCAAAAGGCGGATAAGGGTACTAGAAGCGGGGTAGAGGCCTAAAGGCTCGTGGACGCGAAACGAGGTCGTGAAGCTCATTCCTGCCGCCTGCGTGAAGACGTTGCACGTAAGTCCCTGCGAGGGTGTCGAGTCGAGAGCTGATCCCACCGACGCCGGTTTGGGTATATTATGATTGAATTCTCCTCTAGCAACCATAGTCAAAACACTAGAGGAACTAGTACTTACATTATTGTTGACTCAGTGGATATGAAACATTTTATTGAGATATTATTTCAGAGCTATATACCAACCAATACATTAATTATAACAAGCACTCTTTTCTTTGTGAAGATCTGTCGCTAGTACCGGCATTGCTTTATTATGTCGTTCCCTTTTAAGTAAAATACTACGTAACACACACTTTAATATAGGATGATAAAAGATAAATATCATAGTCAAAATTTATTAATAATCACATGTAAATTTTGTTTTCCTAGTCATTTACCAAACAATTACAAAAATAGTTTTTAGAAATTGCCCATACTCAATCCCAGAATAGACTTATTGGATGAGCGTAGCGAGCGCAGCGAGCGAAGCGAAGATTCCATTTCACTACACTGGAGAAAAAAATCCGGAATGTTTTTTTTTCTTTTTTTTTTTGTATTTTTGTGTGTCTGTGAACACGATTCCGGCTAAACCAATACTCCAATTGCGATGAAATTTTATGGAGGTCTATGAAATCTCTGAACGAAGAACTGCACGGGGGAAAAATCGATCGAAAAATTATTTCTCATGAAAATCGGAATTTTACGATTTTTTTTATTTTTAACAAAATTCTTCGATTTATAACACCTGCATGCTTTGTCCGATTGTAATAATTTTTTTACACAACCTTTATTTTATGAATTGATATATTCGTGTGAATTTTGAGCGTTATCGAAAGATAAATTTCTTTAAAAAATCGCAATTTTTGGATTTTTTTTATATTTAAATTTCTTTGGCTTATAGCACCTACATGCTTTATCCGATCGTAATGATTTTTTCACAGAACCTTAATTTCATGAATTTATATATTCGTGTGAAATCTGAGCGCAATCGAAAAATTATTTGTTATGAAAATCGAAATTTTACGATTTTTTTCTTTTTTTAAATTACGAATAATAAAAAAAAATAAAATAAAGTTTATTTTTTATTTAATTTAAATTAATTTTAAAATAGTCAACTAAGTTTTGATTTTTTCACAGTACAACAGAAAATCCGCATAACACCCTAACAACCAATGCACCAATTACGCTCATCCAACAACGCGGCGGGACTTAAGCGTTTTCCTAGTAAAGTATATATCCTATTATGACGACGTGCACGTGTGAAGTCAACGTTGTTTATGGTCCTGGTTGGTTTGGTTGGATGGTTTGTGATCACCTTGAGGCACCCATTGGTGCAGCCCCACTCGGCTAGATGATTCAGACACACTTCTTCTGTGTTCACCTGTTACAGAATCGAAATCCTTGTCCCGGAACAAATAGCAGGGATTCGATACTTTTTGAATGGTCGCTGATTATCGATAAATTAATTAATAATCAAGAAATGAAATAATAGATTCTTCATCTAGTTGTAAACGATCATAATATTAATATGTATGCTATACTTTATTACATAGAGTTTATCAATTTTTTTAAATAATTTTTATTTAACGTCGATCCTATTCAGTTAAAAAACTGATTTACAAAAAAGGACAACGAAATAAATGTTATAACATAAATGCAAATACAACAATGAACAACAGTTAAGTCATTATTTGAAATAGTTATATTTCAACAACAATGCATTAAAACACAACAATTTTGGTAACAAATTCAAAAAGGATATTAAATGCAATTATTTAATTTATCACATAAAAAAGAGGTTGGAAAAAAAAGAAAGAAAAAATAATGTTTTTACATTTCAAAAGATATACTAAAAAGTCTATCACGACCGGGGTTCGAACCCTGGTCTCTCTATCACGACCGTGGTTCGAATCCTTTGAAGTTCCTTTTTAAATTTCTGACTTATATTAAATATTAAAAATTTGGGTCTATATCCAAATCGAGAAATATTTTATTCTTCAAGATTGACAGAAAGGATAAAAGCAATACAACTATTTAACTTGTTTATTTCGATTCATCTATCAAAATCGTTTTTCGACCAATCGTTCATACATCAATGATAAATCGAATACAAATTTCGATAAACGATTATCAAAAGCAGTACAATAGATACGCAATCACAGTGAAGGATTATTATGTAGTTTAGACGTTCAGCCACGATACTTTATCTTTTTCTTTCTCTTCTTTGCCTTGAGCTCATTCAGTGTCAAGTTTGTGACTCGGAAAATAATCCATCTCGGGAGCTCCAAGTCTTCAACGTAGACCCCAGGTACCAGGTGGGGGGCCGAGCCTAGAACAAGATCACGTGACAACACCTTGTGGGGGAAAGTTGGGGGGGGGGCTAGTCTTTCAATTCAATTTTTTTCAATTCAATTCAATTTTACTTCCATTTTATCATATTGTGTATATAGGTCATACATTGTAGGTGATATATGTAAATATATATTGTATTGTTGTGTCATGTCATAAATGCTTAGTGTTACTGGAAGTTGCTAGGTGTATTGACACTTATTGGTAATTGATCGAGGCCACTACCCACAGAAGATCAGACTTGTGGATGGGTAGTAGTTACTCTGGTAATGGACTAATAACTAATAATAAGTATTGTTATTAACCATAATATAAACAATGGTGGTATAAATAATACTAGGTTACATGTTACCTTAAATTACATTTATGAACACTATAGCCATTAATCTCTACTGCAACAATAAGTCCATTATAAGATATTTGACACGCATTTTATTTTATTTTAATTCATTTACTGTTCGAATTAATTTTGGGAGTTTTCTAGTTTCTTCTTTTTACTGTGCAAAATCTATATGATTTTGATATTAATGCAATCGTTCAGTCTCTAACCACCATTAAATCACTACCCTGCAAAAACAAAAAGTCTAGCCGACGCTCTTCAAAGTAATAATGCTCAAACCTTCACTGAGTTTGCCTTCAAGTCCTATGCACTATTGTCCTTTCGATAAGGCTATTTTTTACCAGTTATTAAGTACCTTTATAAGCAGTTACTGACTCTTCAGGATGTAAAACCTATGCGAGCGGTCACCACACGAAACAATACGCTGAAGTTGTGCGCTATACTTGGAACTTTATCTAGCAATTCACAAACCACCATTGAAATGTATTGACACCCTTACCCCACAAAATTAATAAAGAAAGTATGTTAATCAAAATTCCCGTCTCCCTACTCCGACAGTTGTTCAACTACATAGCCCATATAACTAGGAAAACGCTTAAGTCCCGCCGCGTTGTTGGATGAGCGTAATTGGTGCATTGAGCTGCATTGTGTGACGCGGATTTTCTGTTGTTCTGTGAAAAAATCATTGCTTAGTCGAAGATTTTTTTTAAATTAAATTAAATTAAATTAAAAATTAACTTAATTTTTTTAATAAATCGTAATTTTTACGTAACTTTAAAAAAAGAAAAAATCGTAAAATTGCAATTTTTATGATAAATATTTTTTCGATTGCGCTCAAATTTTTACACGAGTATATTAATTCATGAAATTAAGGTTCTATAAAAAAATCATTACAATAGGATAAAGCATGTAGGTGTTATATGTCAAAGAATTGTTTTAAAAAAGAAAAACCCGTAAAATTTCGATTTTCATGAGAAATAATTTTTTCGATTACGCTCAAATTTCACACGAATATCTTAATTCATAAAATTAAGGTTCTGTTAAAAAATCATTACAATCGGATCAAGCATGTAAGTGTTATAAGTCGAAGAATTTTTTTAAAAGTCGACAAAAATCGTAAAATTGCGTTTTTTATAAGAAAAATTTTCCCGATTGCGCTTAAAAACGTGGCAGTTTTAAGTTCAGAGATTTAAAAGGCCCATAGAAAATTTCATCGCAAATGGAGTATCAGTTAAGCCGGAATCGTGTTAACAAACACAAAAAAAAAAAAAAACAGTCCGGATTTTTTTCTCCAGTGTAGTTGAATGGAATCTTCGCTTCGCTCGCTACCGCTCGCTACGCTCATCCAACAACTGGTCTGTTATCTGAGCCCGCGTGTCAATGCAATGAAATAATACACTCGGTCATATAGGCAGATACTTATTTGGCAAATACTTACATTCCATCAAGTTGTCATAGTTGTCAGCTGAAAGATAAACGACGTTTTTATTATTAAAATAATTTTAAAGATTATAAAAATGCGATATTTGCAAAACAACTTGTATACATTTCTATAAAATACAATTAAAATATTATATTTGTAATTTCTTCTTGACAATGAAAGTTGTATGGAAGCCAAATTAATAAGGGCTCTAAAGTGGACTTAAACGACGACTAAACCAAACATCACCTGTCATGTAGAGCGCCGCCTCCGTGAGATTGAGGGCGTGGCTGAATGTGAACAGGTTCAGCCGGAGAAGAGGCCCCACCGAGGTTAGGGGCGTGACGTCATAGCGGGGAGCCACGCCCCCACCTCCCAACACTACCGCCACCGCGTGACCCGCCTTCTTCAGTGGCTCCAACATGGCGGCGTTGTGGTTGTTGTTGTTGTCCACAGAGGACATGAGTACTGGAACATGACGTCAGTGGAATCAATCACTGGCACGAGCGTTTCTTGTTATAAGGACAGGAGTTGCAAAATTGTCAATGAAAACTTTCTTGGGGTAACAATCTGTTATTTTTATAAAAATTTCCTTAACAAAATAACAGGTTCACAAATTTTCGTTACCTAACTATATGGCAATACGTAGTTATTTTTGTTCCTTGTGGAAAAGATTTTAACCCAGTGGGCTTGGTGTCTAGAGGAGTAAATAAATCTCGGCCAATACATGAATCAGGAGCAAAGTAGACGTTAAGTATGATAGTGTCTTACTGATGAGACTCTTGACCCCTGGATTGAGGTTTGCTATCTGAGTAGATATCAGCTTGACCATAGCCTCGAACCCAGTAGGTTTGGTGTAGTGTTGGAGTGTGAGGTTGCAAATCTTCTGGATCATCTCGCAAGAGTCCTCTTGATCATACGGGATCGGGACTCCAGACTGGGAGCTGCTGGAGATTAGACCGGCACGACGGGAGTTGGACAGCCTGGAAAACTCTTTTAATGTATCCACACAATTTGTTTATTATACAGGCCCACTATCAAGTACATTTATGATTATTACGAGCACTCAAGACAAGAAAGAACTAAACTAATGAAAGCTCGAACCTGGGAAGCCTCCAACAGACCCGACCAGCTTCAGGTCGATCAGCCTCTTCAACATCCTTGGCAAAGTGTTCGAGAGCACTTTCTTTTCCCGCCCGACTAAAAGTGTTGGTTGCTGATAAGCGAATTATACTGTCCTCACAATAATTCGGCTTCACCGAAGGCACTTCAACCAAACATCAACTACTCCGCCTCACAAACAAGATTACTCATTGTTCCAACAACAATTCTCACACCGCTGTGGTATTCTTAGATGTGGCAAAGGCGTTTGATAAGGTCCGGCATCCAGGTCCCCTCTTCAAGTTTGAAAAAAACGACAGCCCTCGTCATCTACTTCATACTCATTGGTCTTGTGGTTAGCCTACCTGCTTCCAATGCAGAGGGTACAGGATTCGATTCCCGCTAAAGTCAGAAGTTTTTTTAACTTCTGATTTGGATTTAAGTCCATCAGTTCTTGTCTTAGGAATTTGTAAACGATGACTTTGGAGCCGTCCTAGCAACGATTCACATAATAAATTTAAGATGTACTGAATTGGCCTTGTTGACTCTGGCGTTGATCCGCGGGTGTTCGCACTGTCCATACCACTGATTGGCGATTGCTATATTTCCTATTAGAAAATATCGATCTTTGGCTGGTTATCGCTCACTCGTCGATTGAGTTTGGGCCTACAAGGTTGGCTTGGTCACTTTGGTTTACCGTCCCCCACTGAAAATCAGTTATGTAACTGAGTGGGTAGACTCTAAATAAGTATGTATTTATTCATTTAAACTCCTTTTTTTTTAAATAAAGGACCTTCATCGCCTCCTAGTTGGGAGCTACCAGCATTTCCCGTCCAATCCATGCAAGAGTACCACAAGGGTCTGTACTCAGTCCTATTTTATTCAACGTTTATATGGTTGATATTCCTTCTTTAACACCGAGGGTCATTCTACATCTATTGGCAGATGATAATGCGTTGACTGCCACATCTGAGTTCTCAGATCTTTCAATCAGTAAACTACAACGAGGCGTCAACATGGTGGCGCCCTTCTACAGTAAATGGAGGTTGGACCTCAATCCAATAAAAACATTAGCTGTCCTCTTGTCAAGGAGAAATGTGACTCAACTATCACGCATTATTCTTGGGGGACGCAGCATCCCCTGGTCGAAGACAGCCATACCTTGGAGCAACTCTAGACTCGCGACTCCACTGGATGCAGCATATTCGCAACACTCAACAATGAGCTGTTCGAAAAAATTCTGCGGTAGCCCCATTATAAAATTCAACAAATATATCACGTTTAGGCAGACTCATGATATACCGACAAATTATCCGGCCTTCCATCACATATGTTTGCCCTTTCTGGGCTGGCGCCTGCTCAGTACAGTATGAACTCCCTCCAACCACTTCAAAACCGAGAGTTAAGAACCATAACACATTCTCCCAAATCAACACCAATTCACTGGCTTCACCAGGATATCGGATTCCCAATGCTCCAAGAGCATATTTCTTCCATCTCCCGTTAATTCTACCGAGCCCTTAGAACACACACTGTCATCCTGAGGTTCGCTCCTAGTGGCGTTTTTATCCAACCAGCCGCAACCGCCATCCAACCAATCACCAGTATTGGAACCAGGGCACCATTCTCTTTAAATGCGAAAAACGAATGACCAACCGCACCCACGACGGCTCCAAAATTAATCTCCCTCACCAAACCCTGCCAAGAAAAGAGTGTCTAGGGGTCTGGTCAACCCAAACTAAGCTTAGGCCGAATGGTTCGCCCTGGGAACGACCGGCTCCCCACGGTCTTTCATGACTCTCTTGGAAAGCAAACGTCATATCACTGCCCTCCAACCCTTCCCTTTTTCTCTCGTTATATAATAGCGGTTTGCTCGGCCAAAAAGCATCCTACGTATATACAATTTTGCAAACTTGTCAATAAAGCATACATGGACGTTCCAACAGTCATAGATTTTCAAAATTTTGACTTGATCGGCCAGAAAAAATTCACGAATATAGTCAATTTTGGACTTTTTAACAAAATTGAAATTCGTGAAATCTAATTTATTCTTTATAAATTATTTCAAAACAAATTTTAGGAATGTGTTACTATAGAAACCTTTATTTCCACTTTCTTGAGATATGTTCAAAATTTCTAAGAACTGTGATGTCCATTCAGCCGAGCAAACAGAAAATTGCCTAAAAAGGGGTGGTGAACGCTCTTAACCCGCGATGATGATTTCTCTGTAATAAAACAATCACCATCCCCATCCCTTTCCCCCTCCTTTCATTTCCCTCCCACCAATATACTCAATTTCTTAGAGACAAAGAGTTTCCTTCACAAAGACATTATTCCATTCCTTCAATAAGACCCCATAGGATCGGTGTGAAACTACAAGCATGCAGAAAAGAAACACAGGGTAATACATTCGACGGAAGATCAGAAAAACAGAATCAAGATAGCTGTAGTTGATATAAAGCTCATATTCAAAGATTGCATTGGAAGTTGAAACGGATACGGTAAAAATCTGGATGTGTGGCGGCAACGTGGATGAACATGAATCCATTGGTCTGGGCGTATACTTGGACTTCTCTCTAGTTTCAAAGAACTAGACTCAAACCGTGTCTTACTTGGCCCAGTACCTGAGCGAGACCCTTTCATTTACTAGGGATTATCCATTGACCGCAAGCCGGAGCCGATGAATAATAAAAGAAGGGTCGCTCAGGTACTGGACCAAGTAAGACAAGGTTTGAGTAAAAGTACTTCATTATAGACTCACGGGAAGGCTCTGAGGATGCCAGACACCAGCTGTAGAGCAGCAGAGGTGAACTTTACCGCGCTCGGAGACGCAGTATCCAGGACGAACAGGAATCCGGTCGTCTGGGCGTATCTGTTTAGGAGCTTGAGAAGGTCGAAGCTTACGTCGCACATATCTGAAACCACAAGGACAAGGGAATTATTCTATCCCAGATCGCTTCGGAAATAATAATTTTTAACATTTTGTAATATTGATTCATAGCAATTTTGGTAAAAGTTTGTCCCGACTGGGGTTCGAACCTAGAACCTCCGGATTAAAGTGCCCTACCAATTGAGCTACTAGAACCACAGAACAAACCTTTACTAAACTGCTATCTGTGATCACGGTAGCTCAATTGGTACTTGGTAGAGCTATGGCACGTTATGCCGGAGGTTCTGGGTTCGAACCCCAGTCGGGGCAAACTTTTACGACTATTGCTATGAATCAATAACTATGTCCTTAAAGCGGGCTTATGCTTAAAAACCGATTATTCATTTCATAATATATTACAAAATCCAGTGCGTCCGGGGTTTGAACCTTGGTGTCACTCTTATCGAGCTCTTCGTAACCGTTTAATTAAAAAAATAACGAGTGAATTGTTAATGAAATTCGTACATTTTTTTTAAAGAAAGATTTTTACATTTACAAATTCATTATCAGTCAGTCGTTTTGGTTTGCATGATCAAACGAGATTTTATGATTTTAAATAACTATCAACCAACGCTGTTACAGAAGTACACAAAGTAGGGAGCGAAGCTTATAGTTATTGTTTCCAGCATTTCCGCATTGGTGCATTAGTGCCAAGAACATAATATATCCAAAGTTTCTTTAGGGAGAGAGTGTGTTTCCGGTCTATTGACAAGCTCGGCAAGAAAACGGTGGGCCGACTTTTAAAAAATTCATGTATCGGAAAGTTATGAAGATAGAGATTTTAATTTGATCGTATTAATATCCAAAGTAAGACATCTTAAACTTTTACAGGAAGCTTTTTTTAAATTTAAACGATTCCTCAAAAGTTATAAGCTAAGTATTCCAAAACGCAAAACGTTGATTCAGAAAATGTATTTTAATTGTGTGATAAATTATCAAAATTTGAAAAAGTTCTACACACATACATTTCAATTGAAATTTCGAATGTTTGGGTTTAACAGCCATTTTTTAATTTCATAAAATCCAATATGGCTGCGTGTTTGGCCCCTTTGCCAGCTTTCTACCTCAGAAAAACAATTTGGTATCATAGTTTTTAATAAACCACCAGGACTTGAAAACCCGAGAATGATAATTACACTGATTTCCTGATCAAAACACGGTTTAAATAGCAATGCACCGCACTCACCCGCTGCGTAGTAAGTAATTAATTAACCTCACGTCCGAGGAAGGTGATTGTTGACTCCGAAATATGACGCAGCGGTTGAGTGCTGTGCATTGTTTATTTAACCTTGTTTTGTTCAGAGAATCAGTGAAATTATCATAGTTTTATGATATTCCGAAGTCAAAATGCACCGACCTTTTTTGTAACCAAACTTTAGGTCCATCAATCACGTTCAGTTTCATCTTTCTTGAATGGCAACGTCAACAAAAGGTCAATTGGAAGTGGGGCTCGATTTCTATCATAAGACGTGGCAGGCGATACGATGTAAATGTAATTGCAAAGCACTCACGCTGGCACTTGGGCAGCATGTTGGTCTTGTCCTCCCCGGCCCACCCGCTGGCCGGGTCACACTTCATCTTGGGGTTGCCCTCTCGCGAAGCCCTCGTTGCACGTCATAGAACACGCGTTCGCACCGGTCGGGTCGGATTTATCACATTTCCACGCGCCGTTGGCCACATGTCCGGGGCTGGAGCAATCTGCAGTCAGAGACACTCTTACCAACCTAAATCTTAGAACAACTTCCATCTTGGCAAATAAATGAGTCATTTTCATCCTGGGCCCCTATCCTGTAACTTATACTGGATTGGATTCTTATCTTGGAATCGATATCGGTTACATGCGTCATAAGTCTGTTTACTATGATATACACACAGTGACTCATCACTTACGAGTTCGATTCATGCGATTACCTAAGAATCCAATCCAGTAGAAGTTATAGAATCGGGGCCCAGAGATCCAGACTAAACCTCTGCATTCTGAGCCGAAATTAAGTTTTTCTATATGTAATTGATTCCGCATTTAGCATTAACGTGGCATTGATAAAAACATCTTTGGTTGGTTTGATGAGTTTGCGCTACCCTCAGTTGTATTGTATTGTCATCTTCCCTGCTATTGACTAATAGTAGGTGGCAGGTTGTAGTACCGAACCATTCCCAAGCTAGAATAAAAAGAGCTTCACCCCAGCTCCTCTGTGATTGACATACATTTCATATACTCATCCCGCACAAAAGCCGTTTCAATCCCACGATGTGTGACCAGTGAAGGTATAATCCAAATGAGACCTCCTGCTATTGACGAATACGCTAGTCGGAGTCTGATACGTTTTTTTTTTTTTTTTTTGTTTTTCCTTTTTT
>JAMZAV010012758.1:0-30420 GCA_024449915.1 Sweltsa coloradensis | reverse complement strand
TTTCGTGTAAATAATCAAACACTTATTCATTAAAACTCACCTGAATGAAAAAATGCTGTCATTTTAATCATTATTCGAGAACTATTCGGAAGAAAATTATTCGTTATTCGATATTCGATTATTCGAACTTTTGTGACCAATTTGAATATTCGATATTCGATTCGAACTGAAAATCCTATTCTCAACAGCCCTAAACTTATGTTTTATTAATTTTATTAGAATTAGTTTTATGGCAAAACGCTAATTATCTGGACACTGTAGGTATAGCTGATTTTTAGTGCCCACCACCGCCTGATGAGTTCCCAGAAGGACGAAACGTGTTGTGATTATGTAACAAATAACTTTAAATTAGTTGCAGTTGTCATGCATCAGGTGAAAAGTTTTGTCGCCGCCCAGCCCTTCAGGCCTGGCTTTATGTTTTTCTATGCTTTCAACCAACCTGTCCGACCCTTCTCCATCTAAGTATGTTTTTGAAAGAATGCCAAAAAGGCTGGCATCATGTGAATGACATAAAGAGATAGGGTGCCAACAGCTTACCTTAAATGGAGTAGCGCCTGCGAAGATAACATAAACACAATAACTACATAATCAACACGTTTTCGGTCCACGTGACCCCTATCTCTTCATGTTATTCACACTTCTCCAATCTAAACTAAACTAACGCAGTTGTCTTTTCCAAACTAATTATAGTATGCAATTTTATTAAATGTGCTCCGATTGTACCGCACACACATTCTAACTTGTTACTAAATGACCTACTTGGTGCATAACCACAACTTTATAACAATTCCTAGAGATAGTGTGACTGGTTTGTCTGAGCCTGTAGAACAATCCCAAACTCTTTACCATGTTCTAGACAAGTTCTGTTTTCTCCTTAATCATTCCGTCAACCAGTTTTTTGGCTTTTATTTAAAATTGTTTTTGTTTTGTGTTGTGTGTTTGTGTAATAGAACTTACCGGGACGAGATGAATGGAGACTATACAAAGGCGAAGAGAGCTGGAAGGATGTAGAAGAGTATAATATTGTTTGACGATGGAAAGAAGTGAAATATTTTGCAAGCTGACCCCTGCCAGAATAGTCAACATGAGTAGATGTACTATTGTATTTATCAACCAGTTGTTAAAATATACGTTGGGTTCATAACACACGTTTTGATGATTAAAAAAACAGTGGACTTGATTATCAAGAACCGTATGCAGCCCAATAAACAATACCATCAACTGTTTTGAATTCCGACTAGGTAATATTTTTTTCACCAATATACAGTATGTTGTGTAGCGTCAGGAGATATGACTAAACAACTCAAGTTGGAGAAATTATTCGGGGCATCATCTCTTTCCCAGCATTTATTTGACCTTGAACACAGCCTTGGCGTGATTCCCTTCTTCAACGCCTTCATCGCGGGCTTCGTACTCGCCCAGGGAAAACACATCGGATCCCAAGTTTCTCATACGCCAGGTATCTGCAAGACACAAGCGCGACAGCACATTCATAGCGTTGGTTGACAAGCTACAGCCCACGGAATGCATCGCGCACGTGCCCGACTTTCATTTTCTCCAGCCACTCCCGGCTGATTGCTGCAATATATCTGACGATCAAGTAGGGTTCAAAACCAAGCCATGAAATTTTGAAATTCATTAATTCAGCACCTTGGGTTATTTGTTGGTCAGCTGTCGGCACTCGCAGTAGGAGGGCCTACCGTAGGTTTGCATACAAAATCTGAAAGGGAAAATTAATCTCCCCCTGATAGACTATTCTCTGTTAGTTGGCTTAGAAAGTATGCATTTGGCCTTAAAACTGGCTAAAACAATACATAGCTTGACATGTAATCAATTATGGTGTTTTTTCATTGGCACACTTGGGTCGCACTAGGATTACCACTTGTCTTTTCATTTGTTCAGTTTTGTACGTTATTCAAGTGGAGGTTGACAACGACATCTCTGCATTTCGCCATGTATGCCATGGAAAACGCCATAGGATTTGTCTACACCTCAAGTACAAAATTTAATAAGCCCCAGGCCTATTGTAAACATTTTGCATTGTGGGCAAAACGCATTAAAAGTAACTTACAAAAATCCCTCGCTGGTGAGGAACTTGACGTTCCATCAACAGGCGCTTTCACCAGAAATGATTAAAAGTGCGGAAACACTTACCGCAATTTGTTGGAGGGTATTTGTACGAAGCAGGGATGGTTAAATATTTCTTTAGGCTACACCGCTACAAGGTGGTTTACAGGACTATTGAGGCACTGACATGTAGAGAGCGCAGTAATCTGCGAGACATCACTAGTGAGACATAGTGGCATCAAAAGCAACATGTCAAGCCTCTAGCTCTAACTTGCATTGCAAGTCTGGGACTAGTGGAGCTACAACATTGCTACAATATATAACATCTTATCATGTCGGAGGTTATGAGGAAGGTCTTTTGGCTTAGGGTTGCCATACGTCTTGTATTCATTAAGTTCCCCATGTCCCGCAAATACACCAAGCATGACAAAAGGCAATTGTTTGCACTTCAAAAACTACAATATTTTCATCCATTCAATTGTGTTTTTTGGGGAGGATAAACGCTCCCCGTGCTCTAAAAACCACGCCAACCTACGCAATCAACGGTGAGCGATAACCAAACCAAAGGATCAATATTTTTTTAATAGGAAATATAGCAATCGGTTGGTATGGACAGTGCCTTTGTACTATTAAACATCCCTTTCGTTGTTATTGTAGCCTCTGCCTAGGGAGGGTTTAGGCCAACTTAAGCTTCCCAATAGCCGTATCTAAGATCTATGTCGAGTGCCTGCCTATAGCCCTGTGTGCAATCTTAGTAGGGCCCCTAGGCCCTATAGGCATATAAAATTGGCCTAGGTAGGCCTAAGCTTGAGTCTAGATTTTATAAGCGTCAGAAAGAGAGAGGTAGCTAGCTCGCTAGGCTAGGGCCTCGTCCTAGGTCCTCAAGCCCTCATTCAGGATTTCCAATTATTCAAAGTGCTCAGTGAAAGTTGAAAGTTGCTCATGTTCAGTATTGTATAATGCAACTACAATTCAGAGATTAACATGTAACCGTCCTGATGGTCTAGTGGTTTAAGTGACGTCCACCTGGAATGTGGGAGATCCGTGGTTCCATTCCCGGTGGGGCGAATTTTTAATTTCTGAATTGTAGGCTAGGAAATAAAAACAAAGCTCCTAGGCCTACTTCTTAGCCCCTAGCCTAGGCCTAGGCCCTACCTTCTTTATGCATGCAGCATGCAGTCACATTATCATAAGATTTAATTAATCTGCTTGTGTTGATCTGCAGGTCAGAATATATTCTCTCTCTCAAGTTGAATTATTGGAAACCTGCTGGTCATGTTCGTTTTTATTTAATACTTTGTTTAACAACACAACCAATGAGTTTTACAGATCACTGACAGTGAAAGCATAAACCACGTGTGAAATACGCACAGCCAGAAAACTTCTTTATCGACTATGCAAACAGTGTTACCAACGTGTTGGTTGAGCCAAAGATTAGTCATGTGTTGAGCATCGCTTACTTCATGTAGTTCACCTAACGGCCGCAACTTGCTAGTTAGCAGCACCTCCCGGGCACATCTTTCGACGCTTCTATGTAGTTTACATGTTGGTTCGCCAGTACCAATACCTCCTGGGCGCGCAAATCACTCGTGTTGCATCTTGGTAATTCCTTATCGAAGGATATCGTATCTGTAAAGATGGCGGCATCGCTTCTTCTATAAGTTCCACCTAACGGCCGCTACTTCGCTAGTTAGCAGCGCCTCCCCGGCACATCTTTTGACGCTTCATGTAGTTTACGTGTTTGGCCGGCCAGGTACACTACCTCCCGGCGGCAAATCCGCCGTGTTGCATCTTTGGGTAAAATTCCTTCTCGAATTCGCAGATATCGAATCTACAAAGATGTCGCTATCATTTAGTTCCCTAGCGGCCGCTACTTGCTAGTTAGTCAAGCACCTCCCGGACACAACTAATCAACTCTTCCATGTAGTTTAACGTGTTCGCCGCCAGTAACACACGTCCCGGGCCGGGCAAATCGCCGTGTGTGCATCTTGGGGTAATTCCTTATCGAATTCGGCAGATATCGAATCTACAAGATGGCGGCAGTCATTGTTCACCTAGCCGGCCGCTACTTGCTAGTTTAGCAGCAACTGTCCCGTGCACAACTATCAACTCTTTCCATGTAGTTTACGTGTTCGCCGCCAGGTAACACTACGTCCCGGGCGGGCAAATCGCCGTGTTGCATCTTGGGTAAATTCCTTATCGAATTCGCAGATATCGAATCTGCAAAGATGGCGGCATCATTTTATCATGTAGTTCACCTAGCGGCCGCTACTCGCTAGTTAGCAGCACCTCCCGGGCACATCTTTCGACGCTTCCAAGTAGTTTACGTGTTGGCCGCTAGGTAACACTTTGCATCATTACCAGCCTTACCAATCACCAAACCATCTTTCTTTTTAGACTAGAGATGATACGCAAATTTGACCCTTGACTGACTTTGTTTTGTCCTTGTCACTTAAGTCAGCAGTAAGCGTGTTTATCTTTTGTAAACATCAGCGTGAATTTTTTACTTATCTACAGGCTAATAAAACTTATTATTAAGCTATTATTAATCTGTTCGACCGGTCATGCGAGTGCATTGTATTTTTTCTGAAAGCCGTTGGACAACTGCGCTAGCTAGCTCACGGCAGCCAGTCGATCAAAGTAGTCTTTGCCTGTTGCTACCAGTGATTGCCGGTAGGTGTCGCGTCGGTTGTCAGTTTAAACTTCTTTGACGACATTGACAGTTTAGCCAACTTTATTGTTTTCAAAATAATAGATTGCGCTGATTTCAATTTTTTCAGTTCCAGCCAGTTTAGTTCAGTTTTATTAGCATCCATGTAGGTTATGTCCAGTTCACATAAAGTCGTAGTCGTAGTCGTAGTCCTAGTCACAAGCAATGGTAGAGTATAGGAACTCGTCGTATGGTTTAGTCTAGTTTAGTCGCAGTCGTAAAGATGAAAATTTTCATTTTCAATCAGAGCTTGAAACGTCACTTACAACCGACCAATGAGATGATACCTACTCGAGTCAGTTGCACTACTATGTTGAGAGTCAATTGAGAGACTATTTCCGGTTCCCGTTTCTATCAAGGTTTTACCTTATAAATACCTTATAAATATTGGTTTCTTTATTCTAAATTTGAGACAGTTTCCTCAGAATAACTTCTATTTAAAATTTAAGATTTATTGATACCCTAGGCTAGGCCTAGGCCTAGGCCTAGTCCACGAGATAACCACGACCTTTTGGGGGAGTCAAGTGAGAACAAGGCTAGGCCTAGGCCTAGGCCTAGCCCTAGTTACTTTGGACGTTGGTGGGTGCCTATTTGAGGTTAGTATTTTCAAATGATTCGGCACTGTCACAGTCTGACCTTGGTCCTACTTCTGTCTAAAAATATTATTGATAATACCTTGGCCTAGCTAGGCTAGGCCTATACGTTATGGTCTGGCCTGCTTAGGCAACAAGACTAGGGGGCAAGGCCTAAGTTAAGGCCTAGGCCTAGCCCTAGACCTTCTAGTATTCTTAACCGGGAATTGGAGGACTGTTCCCTAGTCTGATTCTCCACGTAAGTTGGCCTAGGCTAGATACGGCGCTGACTCGGGCAACTACCTGAGTGGCCGTCAATGGACACAAACTACACCTGGCCATTGACAGTCACAAACAACGACCCACCCTCCGTTGCTGCTAGAGGCCTAGGCCTAGCTTAGCCTATAGGTCGGTAAACCTGTAGTAGAGCGGACGTGGGTATTATAGCGGCTAATACTCCACCTACAAAACCTTTAACATTGCTGTTTTAAATCTAAAGTACCTAGTACCTTCTAAACCTTTAACGTCGCTATTTTAAGCGAAAGTACTTTTCCGTTGAAAGTCCTTTATAATTAAAATAGCGACGTTAAAGGTTTTGTAGGTGGAGTATTAGCCATACCCACGTCCGCTCTACTACAGGTTTACCTATAGGTCTAGGCTAGGCCTAGCCCTAGGCTAGGCCTAGCCCTAGGCTACATCGACTTACCCATTCCCAAATGGTTGCCCATTATGTAGCCTACAAGATAGGGTGTCCATTTGTCCCGGTGTCCCGACAACTGTTCACGGGATGCTGTTTTGTCCCGTTTTTGTAAATATAGGCTACTGATTTCACGTGTAGCTCGTGGCTCGTCTGCTGTAAATTTACGGACTCTACGCGTATTCTGTATGCACATTTAGATTTAATTTAGTTAACAGTTAACCTAATGCCAATAACATAAACATAACTGTGAGTAGGCTATCACAATAAATAAATACATTTATATTAATATTTAAATTTGATAATTCACCTAAAACAAACCTTCCTTGGGTCCTTGCTTGCTCAGATTGTTGTAAATGCTGGTGTGAGAAAAAAAAAAAAAAAAAAAATTAGTACCGGTATGCTTGCAAGCCTACTTTGCCTGCTTATTTGTAGAACTGATTGCCATGCAGGAGGGGTACCGGTAAGGGGGAAAGGAAGCAAGGGGTTAAGGTTATGACTGTTAATTGTAGGAGTATTAGGGGAGGGGAAAGAGTTGAAAAGCTGTGGGGTCTGATTGAGGTATATGAGCCTGATGTGATTGTGTGTGTGGAAACATGGTTGAATGATGACATTTATGATGGGGAGGTTAGCCGTCAAGGGTATGATATATTCAGGAGGGATAGAAATAAGTATGGGGGGGGGGGGGTGATGATAGTTTGTAGGCATGAGCTTAGGGGGAGACTGTTGTGGTCAGATGAGGTTGTTGAGATGCTGGGTGTTAGGGTTACCTTGGGGAGGGGAACTTCCATGGATGTGGTAGGCGTGTATAGACCTAGTGATAATGGGGAATGGGAGGTTTTAAATAAGCTAGAGGAGGTAGTAGTGCGTAGTAAGGATAGAGTGTTGGTTATAGCAGGGGATCAAGCTTGCCCGGGGTGCATTGGGAAGGGGGGAGAGAGGATGTAGGAGGTAGGAAGCAGGAGTGGGCTTGTATGGTAGTTAATGAGGGGTTTATACAGGCTGTAGGGGAGGGTACAAGGGACACCGGAAGGGGGGAAAATAATATTTTAGATGTAATAGGCCGGAGGTGGTTTTAGTCAGGTCCGAGGTTGTAGAGGGGATAAGTGACCACAGAGTCCCAATAGTTGAGTTAGCGTTAGTAGGGCATGGTGACGAGGGAGGTGGGGATCAAATTGGGGGTAAGTTGATGAGGCGGTATGATAGGGCAGATGTTTAAGGGTTGCAAGAAGAATTAGGAAGAATGTATGAGGAGTGGTCTCGGGAGGAAAGGGGGGTAAATGAGATGTGGGAAAGTTTTCTAGATATATTTAGGGCTCTTTTGGAAAGGTTTGTACCGCAGGTAGCAAAAAGGGAAAATGGGGATCCGGTTTATTACAATAGAAGAATTAGATGGTTGAAGAGAAAATGTAGGCGCGTGTATGGGAAGTATCGGAGGACTGGGAGGGGTAAGAAAAAGCTTAAGGAATGGGAGGAGATACTTGATAGGGCTAAGGTTGACGCTAGGGACGATTATATGATGAGGTTAATGGATGGGGACCGGGAAATTAGGGACAGCGGGACAAGTTTATACAAGCACTTAAGGGGACAAAAAGAACGGGTGGCAATACCTACTCTTAAGGGGGAGGGGGAAAGGATATACGTTAGCGACCAGGATAAGGCGGAGGCTTTAAATTCCTATTATGGAGGGGTGTTTCAGGAGAATAGGGATACAGGAGAGCAGTGGCAAGGGGAAAGGGGGGACACCCCACTCACAATTTCAGATAGGGATGTAAAGAGGGTGTTGGGCAAGATGGTTGTAGGAAAGGCTCCAGGGCAGGACGGCTTGGGGTGCAGATTTTTAAAAATTGGGGGTGATGCCGCGGTAAGGTTTCTAGGGGATGTATGTAGAAAGTCTTTAAGTGAGGGTAAGATCCCTGAAGGTTGGAGGGAGGGACTCGTGGTGCCAATTCATAAGGGGGGCGATAGATGTACAATAGGAAATTATAGGCCAGTTAGCTTGACTTCAGTAGGGAGCAAAATTATGGAGAGGGTAGTTGCAGACTATGTTAGGAACTCATTGGAAGGGGAGGCGTGGTTCACGGATGCTCAACATGGTTTCAGGGAAGGTTTTTCTTGTGACACTCAACTGGTAGGATTAGTTCAGGATATTGGGGACATTTTGGACAGTGGGGGGGAAGTAGATGCTGTTTTTCTAGATTTTGAAAAGGCTTTTGATAAAGTCTCGCACGATTTGCTAATGGAGAAGGTTAACAATGTGGTGGGGGATAAAGGAGTGGTGAGGTGGGTTGGAGATTTCTTGAGAGGTAGGTCTCAGAGGGTTAGGGTTGGGGGTACCTTGTCACATAGTATAGAGGTTACATCGGGGGTACCGCAGGGCTCAGTGTTAGGACCTTTGTTGTTTATTATGTTTATAAATTACATAGGGCAGGGAATAACATCAAGAATAAGATTATTTGCAGATGATTGTGTTTTGTATAGAGCAATAAGGGGGATTGAGGATGTTAGGCTGTTGCAGGCAGATCTGGGGGTAATAGAGGAATGGGTCACAGCAAATAAGATGGGTTTGAACATAGGTAAATGTAAGGTGGTTGGTTTCTCGCGAAGAATAATTAAGGTAGGTAGGACATACACTTTAATGGGGGCTGTTATGGAGAAAGTAGGAACGTATAAGTACTTAGGGGTGATGTTGGCAGAGGTTTTAGGTTGGGGGGATCAGGTGCAAGAAGTTGTTAAGAAGGGAAATAGGGCTCTGGGTTTTGTTATGAGAAATCTAAGAGGGGCCAGCCGGGAGGTTAAAGATCGGGCATATAAGGTAGTGGTTAGACCTGTCCTGGAGTATGGGGCGGCGGCATGGGATCCGTATAAGTTGGGGGAGGTTTTGGAAGTAGAGAAAGTCCAACGTAGGGCGGCAAGAAGGGTTACGGGAAAGGTTAGGCGGTGGCGGTGGGAAGAGGATGATAAGGGGAATGTAGAGAGAGTATATGACAGTGTCACTGCAATGTTAGGAGAGTTGGGGTGGGAGTCATTAGAGGGAAGAAGAAGGGAGGTTAGGTTGTGCAATATGTACAGGGCGGCTAGGGGAAGTAGGGGGTGGGGGGACATCCGCAATAGGCTACAAGAGGGGCTTTACAGGGGAAGGGGGGATCATTCATGGAAGTTCCAGCGTCAAGTATGTAAGAACGGATCTGGGTCGGTATGGTTTCATGGAAAGGACTGTTAGGGAATGGAATGACTTGCCGGGGGATATTGTAGGTAGTGGGTCTTTAAGGGAATTTAGATCGTTTTTAGGGGGGGACAGTAATTAGGTCTGGGGGGAGTGAGTGGTTGCCACCGGGCGGAAGGGCCCATTTGCAACCGTTAAGAAATGTTATGTTATGTTATGTATTCAAACAGATAGATTATATAGTTTGCAATTCGATATTTAATTATTATTAGCATCAATTAAATGGTGGGTAAGCTAATTTTGATTTGAAAACATATTTTTACTGCATAACCTCACTTTTACGAGATGGTTTTTTCGTCTCGTACGCGTGAGTGTGTAAAATGCCGCCGCCTAAACGTGTGTTTTCAATGACTGTGTTGAGAACTTTCCTTATCTTGTTAAACACGAGACTGATAATGACAAAGTGTTTTGTACGATCTGCAAAGCAACATTTTCTATAGGGCCTACCGGTAATTATCCATCAAGGTAATCCCCCGAGTTGCCATTTTTCAGTTAAAACATGACAAAATAATTGTAGTATGGTGAAATTTTTTTTTCGCCTTTGGCGAAAAGGCCTCCGGCAGCTGGGGCTATGCCCCAGACCCCAGCTACAGCCGCCGGAAATTCGTCCCGCTTTTTTGTTTTGAAAATCTGGATACCCTACTGCAGTGGTTCTCAACCTTTTTCAGCCTAGTACCCCTAAAAGGCATCGCAAATTATCACGTACCCCTCCATATTTTTCTTTATTATGATACATGAGGCTTTGACTATGATCATCAATCAAACGTATTTCAGTCATATTTAGAACAGGAAGGCATAGGGCCTACATATTATATAGGTAATCCTGAAATTTGTTCAATGTTTCTGTACCAGTACATTGTGTTTTATTTATATTAGTCTTTCATTGATTCAAAATAAAGAACATGCAAACATACCGGTACATAAACAAATGACACATTGTCATACTAGAAATGTTATTACTATTAATAGCTCGCATTGATTTTTACCAAATGTGAAACTTGATTCTGTTTCTCGACATCAATATGGAAATTCGGGGTTCCAACAGGCTTACGGCCATTAGTAGGCCTATGTCTCTTTCTGGGTCCTATCGGTTTCTGTGTTCTGTTTTGTCTTTACCACCGTCAATGTTGAGAATGCCACTTCGCATAAGTACGTGGATGCGAAGGGCAGAAGTGACACAAGAATAACACAATTGTAACAATACTTCACACACGTACACCACTTGTTAAATTAACAGAAAATGACACACATAAGAGTTCCGTCGTGGTCAACGCCAAAGACCAAACTGTCCGCTGTCCGACATCAAACTCCCTGCTTCCAACTGACACAAACCCATCCCCACAAAGAGTTCGCTGCATTGCCAGTCCGGTGACTCATAGTTGAATGTCCTCTCAAAGGAATTAATACAATGCATTGACCATCTTTGCCAAAGTGGTGGTGATGGTGAAGAAAAGTGCATTCAGAAAACAATGATTTAGTTTTAGGATGTAAATTTAGTTTTTAAAATTATGTATTTTCCACACTGAAGCATTTACAACATTTTTTAAAAAATGGTATTAATATTTTTTCAAGTAGGTACCCCTTTAGAATGTCTCGCGTACCCCCAGGGGTACGCGTACCACCGGTTGAGAACCACTGCCCTACTACAAGAGGGTCAACTTGGCCTAGGCCTATCCTATATACTGTCCACTGTAATTGGTCAGACATAACCGTTCCACCAAGGCACTAAGCCGAAGTCTAAACAAGTCAAAAATGGAAAGTGTGTGAGCATCGCTACTTCATGTAGCTCACCTAACGGCCGCTACTCGGCTAGTTGCAGCACCTCCCGGGCCACATCTTCTCGACGCTCATATCAAGGGACGCTTCTATGTAGTTTATCAGTGGTCGCCAGGTAAAACACTACCTCCTGGGCGCGCAAACACGTGTGCATATGGTAAAATTCCTTATCGAAGATCGAGTATCTGCTAAGATGCGGCATCGCTTACTTCATATTAGTTACCTAACGGCGCTACCGCTATGTGAGCAGCACCTCCGGGCACATCTTTTGACGCTTCCATGTAGTTACGTGTGGCGCCAGGTAACACTACTCCGGGCGGGCAATCGCGTGTGCATCTTGGGTCAAAATTCCTAACGATTCGCAGATATCGAATCTACAAAGATGCGGGCATCATTTAGTTACCGAGCGGCCGACTACTGCTAGTTAAGTCAGCACACTCCCGGCACAAACTATAACTTATTCCATGTAGTTTACGTGTTCGCCGCCAGGTAACACTACGTCCCGGGCGGGCAAATCGCCGTGTTGCATCTTGGGTAAATTCCTTATCGAATTCGCAGATATCGAATCTGCAAAGATGGCGGCATCATTTTATCATGTAGTTCACCTAGCGGCCGCTACTGCGCTAGTTAGCAGCACCTCCGGGCAATCTTTCGACGCTTCCAAGTAGTTTCGTGTTGGCGCTAGGTAACACTTGCATCATTACCAGCATTACCAATCACCAAACCAAATCTTCTTTTAGAGCTAGAGATGATAACAAATTTGGGACCCTTGACTTGTTTGCTGTCTCTAATTCAGACGTAAGCGTGTTTATATTTTGTAAACAGCTTAGCAGTTATTTTTTAATTATACGGCTAATAAAACTTATTATTTCTTATAAGTAATCGTAACCGCCCGTCAGCGAGTGCATGTATTTTCTGCGTTGGACAAAACTGCGCTAAGATCAGCTCAACAACGCAGCCATTTGATGTCATAGCGGGCGTCTGACACTAGAGTCGATAAAGGAGTTTTCTGTTGCTACCAGTGATTGCCGGTAGGTGTCGCGTCGGTTGTCAGTTTAAACTTCTTTGACGACATTGACAGTTTAGCCAACTTTATTGTTTTCAAAATAATAGATTGCGCTGATTTCAATTTTTTCAGTTCCAGCCAGTTTAGTTCAGTTTTATTAGCATCCATGTAGGTTATGCCCAGTTCACATAAAGTCGTAGTCGTAGTCGTAGTCCTAGTCACAAGCAATGGTAGACTTTATGTGAACTGGGCATAACCTACATGGATGCTAATAAAACTGAACTAAACTGGCTGGAACTGAAAAAATTGAAATCAGCGCAATCTATTATTTTGAAAACAATAAAGTTGGCTAAATTGTCAAGGTCGTCAAAGAAGTTTAAACTGACAACCGACGCGACACCTACCGGCAATCACTGGTAGCAACAGAAAACTAGGAACATCGTCGTATGGTTTAGTCTTAGTCGCAGTCGTAAAGATGAAAATTTTCATTTTCGTCAAGTGAGAACAAGGCTAGTCTAGGCCCTAGGCCCTAGCTAGGCCCTAGTTACATTGGGACGTGTGGTGCCTATTGAGTAGTATTTTCAAATGATTCACGGCAATGTACAGTCTGACTGGTCTAGCTACATTTGTCTAAAATGATTATGATAATACCTTGGCCTAGCTAGGATAGGCCAGGCGATACGTTATGGTCTGGCCTGCTTAGGCAACAAGAATAGGGGCAAGGCCTAAGTTAAGGCCTAGGCCTAGGCTAGGCCTAGCCCTAGACCTTCTAGTATTCTTAACCGGGAATTGGAGTGACTGTTCCTAGTCTGATCTCACGAAAGTTGGCCTAGGCTAGATACGCGCTCGACTCGGCAACTACCCGAGTGGCCGTCAATGGACACGAAATAAACAGTTGGCCATTGACATCACCAAAAACACCAACCCTCCGTTGCTGCTATGCAGGCCTAGCTTAGCCTATAGGTCGTTAAACCTGTAGTAGAGCGCGACGTGGGTATCTAGCGGCTAATACATCCACCTACAAAAACTTACATTGCGTTTTAAATCTAAAGTACCTACCTTCTAAACTCTTTAACGTCGTATTTAAGCGAAAGTTACGTTTCAGTGAAAGTCCTTTATAATAAAAATAGCGACGTTAAACGGTTCTGGTAGGGGGAGTATTAGCAATCACCCACGTCCGCTCTAGGGTACTTACAGGTTACATAGGTCTAGGCTAGAGCTAGCCCTAGGCTACATCGACTACCCAATCCAAAGGTGCCATTGTGTAGCCTACGAAGATAGGGTGTCCATTGTCCCGGTGCACGACAACTGTTCAGGGGATGCTGTTTTGTCCGTTTAAAATATACTGCTTTCACGTGTAGCTCTGCCGTTCTGCTGTAATTACGGACTCTACGCGTATCGTATGCACATTTAGATTTAATTAGTAAACAGTTATACCTAATGCCAATAACATAAAAGAAACTGTGAGTAGCTAATCACAATAAATAAATACATTATATAATATTTAAATTATATTCACCCAAAACAAACCTTCATTGGGCCTTGCTTGCTCAGATCTTGTAATTGCTGTGCGAGAAAAAAATATAAAAAAAAATTAGTCCGTATGGCTGCAAGCCTACTTTGCCTGCTTATTGTAGAAATGATTGCCATGCAGGAGGGGTAAGGGACAAGGAAGCAAGGGGTTAAGGTTATGACTGTTTAATTGTAGGAGTATTAGGGAGGTGTGGAAGAGTTGAAAAGCGTGGGGTCTGATGAGGTATATGAGCCTGATGTGATTGTGTGTGTGGAAAAACATGGTGAATGATGACATTTATGATGGGAGGTAGCGTCAGGGTATGATAGATCGGGAGGGATAGAAAAAGTAGGGGGGGGGTGTGATGAGGTTTGTAGGCACTCAGCTTAGGGGAGGACTGTTGTGTCAGATGATGTGGTTGAGATGCTGGTGTAGGGTTACCGGGAGGGGAAAACTTCATGGATGTGGTAGGCGTGTATAGACTAGTGATAATGGGGAATGGGAGGTTTAAAATAAGCTAGAGGAGGTAGTAGTGGCGTAGTAAGGATAGAGTGTCTGGTTATAGCAGGGGATCAAACTTAGCACGGGTGCATTGGAGGGGGAGAGAGGAGTAGGAGGTAGGAAGCAGGAGTGGGCTGTATGTAGTTAATGAGGGTTTATATCAGCCGTAGGGGAGGGTACAAGGGAACCGGAAGGGGGAAAATAATATTTAGATGTAATATTAGTAGCCGGAAGAGTTTTAGTCAGGTCCGAGGTTGTGGAGGGGATAATTGACCACAGAGTACCAATAGTGAGTAAGCGGTTAGTAGGGGCATGGTGCGAGGGAGGTGGGACAAATGGGGGTAAGTTGATGAGGTTGGTAGATTAGGGCAGATGTTTAAGGGTTGCAGAAGAATTAGGAAGATGTATGAGGAGTGGTCTCTGGGAGAAAGGGGGGGTAAAGAGATGGGGGAAGTCTTCTAGATATATTTAGGGCTCTTTGGAAAGGTTTTGTACCGCAGGTAGCAAAAAGGGAAAGGGGATTCCGTTATTACAATAGAAGAAGTAGAGTTGAAGAGAAAATGTAGGAGCGTGTATCGGAAGTATCGGAGGACGGGGGGGTAAGAAAAAGCTTAAGGAAGGGAGGAGATACTTATAGGCTAAGGTTGACGCTAGGGAGATATATGAAGGTTAATGGATGGGGACCGGGAATTAGGGACAGCGGGACAAGTTTATACAAGCACTTAAGGGACAAAAAGGACGGGGGGCAATACCTATCTAAGGGGCGGGGAAGGATATACGTTAGCGACCAGGATAAGGCGGAGCTTTAAATCTATATGGGGGAGTGTGTCAGATAGAATAGGGATACAGAGAGCAGTGGCAAGGGAAAGGGGGGACACCCCACTCACAATTTCAGATAGGAGTAAAGAGGGTGTGGGCAAGATGGTTGTAGGAAAGGCCATGGAAGACGGCTGGGGGCAGATTTAAACTGGGGGTGATGCCGCCGCGTAAGGTTTTAGGGGATGTATGTAGAAAAGTCTTTAAGTGAGGGTAAGATCCCTGAAGGTTGGAGGGAGGGGGGACTCGTGAGTGCCCACAGAACCCAGCCAACGGAACCCAACCCAATCCCCCATCCCAATTCCCGCCAACCAACAACCCCCCACCTCCAAGCAACGACTCAACCCTTTCCCCCCTACGCCCCACCCCAACCCAAACCCCCCTCACCCCCCAACACCAATCAAGCAAAAAACCCATAAACCCCATATCCACCGCAAATTCCGCTGTCCACATCATTAAGGGGGGCGATAGAGTACAATAGGAAATTATAGGCAGTTAGCTTGACTCAGTAGGAGAGCAAAATTATGGAGAGGGTAGTTGCAGGACTATGTTAGGAACTCATTGAAGGAGGCGTGTTCACGGATGCTCAACATGGTTTCAGGAAGGTTTTTCTTGTGACACTCAGACTGTAGGATTAGTCAGGATATTGGGCATTCATGGACAGGGGGGGAAGTAGATGCTGTTTTTCTAGATTTTGAAAAAGGCTTTTGATAAAGGTTCTCGCACGATTTGCTAATGGAGAAGGTTAACACTGTGGTGGGGGATCAAGGAGTGGTGAGGTGGTTGGGAGAATACTAGGAGAGGTAGGTCTCAGAGGGTTAGGGTTGGGGGTTACTTGTCACATAGTATAGAGGTAGCATCGGGGGTACAGCGGCTCAGTGTTAGACCTTTGTTTGTTTATTTATGTTTATAAATGACATAGGGCAGGGAATAACATCAAGAATAAGATTATTTGCAGATGATTGGTTTTGTATACTAGAGCAATAAGGGGGGATGAGGATGTTAGGCTGTTGCAGCAGATCTTGGGGGTAATAGAGGAATGGTCACAGCAAATACGAGTGGGTTTGAACATAGGTAAATGTAGGTGGTCGTTCTCTCGCGAAGAATAATTAAGGTAGGTAGATACACTTTAATGGGCTGTTATGGAGAAAGTAGGAACGTATAAAGTACTTAGGGGTGATTTGGCAGAGGATTTGCGGTGGGGACAGGTGCAAGAAGTTGTTAAGAAGGGAAATAGGGCTCTGGGTTTTGTATGAGAACATCTAAGAGTGGCCAGCCGGGAGGTTAAAGATCGGGCATATAAGGTAGTGGTTAGACCTGTCTGGAGTATGTGGGCGGCGGCACGGTACCGTATAAGTTGGGGAGGTTTTGGGAAGTAGAGAAGTCAACGTAGGGCGGCAAGAAGGTTACGGGAAAGGTTAGGCGGGTGGCGGTGGGAAGAGGATGATAAGGGGAATTGTAGAGAGAGTATATGACAGGGTCACTGCCAATGTTAGGAGAGTTGGGTGATAAGTCATTTAGAGGGAAGACGAAGGAGGTTAGGGGCAATATGTACAGGGCGCTAGGGGAAGTAGGGGGTGGGGGGGGGGACCAAACGCCACCCCCCACCCCACCCCCACCTACCACCACAAACCCCCAAACCCTAACAACACCCACCCCAACCCCCCCAACCCCACCCAACCCACCCCAATCACCCACGCACCCACAAGTCCCCACCCCCCACAACCCCCACAACCCCCCCAACCACCCACCCTTCCCCATCCGCAATAGGCTACAAGAGGGGCTTACAGGGAAGGGGGATTCATCATGGAAGTTCCAGCGTCAAGTAGGAAGAACTGATCTGGGCGGTATGGTTTCATGGAAGGATTTAGGGAATGGAATGGACTGCCGGGGTGATATGTTAGGTAGGTGGGTCTTAAGGACATTTAGACGTTTTTAGGGGGGGACAGTAATAGGTCTGGGGGGAGTGAGTGGTTGCCACCGGCTGGAAGCGGCCATTTGCAACGTTAAAGGAAATGTTATGTGATGTTGTCATGTATCAAACAGACGATTAATATTGCAATCGAATTTAATTATTATTAGCAGCAATAAATGTGGGTAGCTATTTTGATTGAAAAACATATTTTTACTGCATAACCTCACTTTACGAGATGTTTTTCGTCCGTACGGTGAGTGTGCCTACCTACGCTACCTGAGAATACCACACTTCATACTTATAACTAACACCCTAGCACATATGTCGGTTAAGATAGATAGATAACTTTATTCATCTTGTACAGGCACATTGTAGGCCCTAAATGGTTTGACTACCGGAGGAGAAGGTGATAGCCAAGGAACTTACAAAGTATTTGTAAATCTAGTACTAAGGTAATCATATAAATAAGTTAAATAAATAAATCCAGAATGATAATAATAAATAATATAAATTATTTTATTGTATTTATTTAAGTAAGCCTCTACAGTGTTCACTCAATGCATGTCATATAGGACAGCGAGTATTTGAATTTGTCTGTACAATTGTAAGAAAACAACATAAACAACAACATAAACAGTTACAATGTTAACAAAGTTCATTCGATAAAAGAGTGCAAATGTCAATAAAATAGTTTCCATGTAGATACAAATATCAGTCCATGAGATTAAAATTAAAATTAAAACTAAGATATTGGGTTCACACAAATATGTACGTGATACTATAGTTAGCTTAAGCTGGTCATTATACAATACAAGTCTCAAAATATTCACTACGAATAAAAGCTGTGTTCAAAGGAATGATTAATCCTAGCCTTAAATCTCCTAGAGATTGTAACACCAACATCGTAATTCTTCAGGCAATTTGTTATATAATTTAATTCCCATGTTCACGGAGCATTATCCAGCAGCTTCATCATGGATAGCTGTACAATTTCCCTCCCTCTCGTGTTTATATATGGACATTTGCATTCATTGAAATAAGTAGGAAAATTTATTACAAACAGATAACCTCAAGCAGATCCAAGACAAAGCTAACAGTTAATAGATTGCATTTTAAAAGCCTGTCTGCATGATTCTCAGAGCCTAAATGGAGCATATACCGCAATGCTCTCTTCTGAAGGCAAAAAATCTTACTTACACTCTTTGAGTTCCCCAAAACAATATCCATAGTTATCAGAGACTGAGTGTTGGCATGAAAAACTTTTCCTTGTATCCAAATTACATTGGGTGGACAAGGCTTTCATTGTAAAACAAGAAGAGCTTAGTCTCTTGCCCAGGTCTTCAATATGAGATGACCACTTTAGTTTAAATCCAGTTTAAGGCCTAGGAATTTGGCTACCTCTACTAATAAATTGAAAAAGTTGTTATGCTCTACTGTAAATGTGGATGTTGACCCTTAACTTGGTGGGTAATTTTTTGGGTTTTTGAACAGTTTAGTTTCAATTTTGTTACCCTTGAACCATGCTTCTAATTCTCTAAGAATAATCCCCAATTTGAAAATTAACTCGTCTATGCTCTGTGCCGTAATTATCACGGTAGTATCATCTGCGAAAAGAATGCTTTGCATAGACGCGCTAAATAAGGTGGTAAATCGTTGATATAAAGGCAAAAAGAAAACTGGACCAATATTAGAACCCTGCGGAACCCCACTATTAACCGGGTTTCCAACCTGAGAACACTCAACACCATTGCTGTTAATGTCTACGCGTTGCTTTCGGTCAGTAAGATAGGATCTGACCCATAAACCCTGCTGTCCCCCTTTAGTCCGTAATTTTTTAAATTTTATCAATAAGGAAGAATGGTGAAGTGTATCGAATGCTTTAGACAGATCGCACATAATAGATCCAACCACTAGTTTCTTATCTAAGGCGTTATTGTCTCATGTATTAGTTGGAATGCTGCCGTCATGGGGAGTGTCCCCCCTTTTGAACCCATGTTGATTCCGCATAGTATATTATTGTCATTTAGGAAACACAGGAGTCTGCTAAGAAATAATTTTTCGAACACCTTTGACAAAGTCGGCAGCAATGCAACTGGCCCATAATTTGAAATCTCAGTCTTTTCCCCTTTTTAAATAAAGGCTTAACCACCGAGTATTTAAGCCGTTCCGGAAAAATTCCCTTCTGTGAAGGAGCAATTACATATATGCGCAATGGTTCCGCCAACAAAAGGCTACTATATTTTAAAATAACATTAGAGACACCATCCCACCCTATAATAATATAATAATAAATAAAGAATACAGCCTACAAGCCGAGCTACAATCTCCTCTACATACTGTCTTATTGTACGTCCGTAAAAAGTCTCGCCACCTCAAAGAATTTTTTTGTCACCTTGACAGCTTTATGTGGCATCTCTTCTCCGCCGCTTCACCCAAGCACTTTCACAGGGTAGGATTCGTATTCCAAACCCAAACATATGTAAGGAAGGTATTTCTCAATTTCATTAATCGAGAAACACTCCCTTTCGGGTGTGGGCCTAATTGATTTTTTGTAATTTAAAATGGTTCGATTCCCCGCCGAGATGGATTTTTTAATTTCTTATTTTTTTTTTTACAAAAAATAGGTAGGCTAGGCCCTATGGTAAATTAATTTGTTTTCTCGTATATCAATGGATAAGAAGAAGCCCTTCAGTCTTGTCCTAGCCCCCCTCCTCTTTTGTAAATGTTTGTTTGGGTCTCTTGCAGCTAGGCCCAGGTCCTTTTAAATTTTCCCGGGCCCACCTTTTTTTCTTGCGTTTCATAAACATTTAGGTATCCTTTTTGAATTAGCCTACAAGTTTTCTCTCCCCCATCGGTTTAATCATAAATATACCTCCCTCACACTCGTAATAATGTCTGTTTCTGTATTTATTTAGGAATGATCAGATGCAGTCCGGTTGAATATGGAAGAAGAACAAAATCTACCCGATGACTCGGCATTACGACATCGAACACCCAATGCTTCTAATGGCATCGATCTGGAAATCCCAACAAGCCAACCAACAGACTAGAAGATTTTCTTTTTGCTGTCTCTTTACAAAAAGATATTGCAGCAAGCAGATTTAAAGTGGAGTTTTTTTCTCTGTGCCATTACTCATTACAGATGGGGACTCTTGTCTTAAGCCTTTTCCACCAGATTATATGAATGAAAAATGGATACAAAGATAAAGAGAGTTTGGTAAGTGCAAGAGCTAGAAATTGTTTCTCCATAATTGGACAAAAACATGATGAAAATAGTGCTACAGTATTTCAAAATGCCTAAAGAACAATAAGGCTTAACGGACAAGTAACTTAGGCCTACTTGCTCCATGAATGAAACCCAGTTCTAACTTCAGCATTCAGGCACCAATGAATATTAGAACCCTGATAAATGCCCACATTTGCTCAATTCCATTCAAAAATTTGGGGACATTATTGTATTTTTTTAAAGTCTACCGTGGAACGTTCTAGACTCGTCTTACCTTGGCTGCTTACTTTGGTGCTGAAAATAAAGTGAAAATGTCAAAAAAGATTATTTGTATTGAAAACACTATTATCATGACACTTGCGCACATTATTTTACGCTTGTTTGGATGAGCTCAGCAAAGACTTCAATTTTGTTACCCTGAGAAATATAGCTCGAGTCGGGTGTTTGGCAGGGGTAGCCTAGCCTATCTTCTTTTTTTCATATGCCCACAATTGACATTATCATGTGCATTTCTCGATTTGGTTAGTCGGGAAACACTCCCATGGGTGTAATTGTTATTATTTACTACAATTCAGGAAATTAAAAAAGTCCCCCCCAACCCGGGGATTCAAACCCACGGGTCTCCCCATTACCAGGCAGGCGTCTTAACCACTAGACCATCAGGACGGGTACATTTTAATCTCTGAATTGTAGCTGCATTGTGCCCTATACATCTGAACTGAAAGGATGGAACATTTTGCAACAAATATCTGCTGCCTTTGAACTGACCACCAAACATTAATTATAATTACCTTTACGCAGGTATGAGCGAGGGCGAGGGTTTCTTTCTCGATTTGGTTGGGTCAGGTTAGGGTTGGTCATTAATCAAAAATCATTACCTCGTCTGCCTTAAGCTTCTATATTCTTGATAATAACTTCTTGGCTTCCTAATAATTTGAAATAGTCCTTCAGCTTCATATTTCACTTTGACAGGAGCAAAAATGTAAACAGTAAACACCGCCATCTTTTTTTTCCCAATCGCATTTCTTTTCGGCCTTTAGTGATAATAGTCAACCAATCAGTAGCCTTTAAAAGTATGAATGAATTCAGAATCGGGCCACCAAATTGATTTTATGGAAATTTAATTTCAATCCTGGAGCTAATTTACGGCATAGTATCTGTGACATTCCTTCAATTGAAATGTTGTAATCAAAACCAACGTGAGATGTTGAGTGGAATGTTAACAAGACAAGTTGATATTGATCCTTGCCACAGAATATCCATTAGTGAATGGACAACTCTCCAGAAATAACATGGGTTTTCTTAAAGGGGTATTCACCCTCTAAAACTCAAAAAAATATATTTCATTCAGGGCCAAAATAATTATGAATTTTGAAAAATTATTGGGAAAAATTATTATGAAAAATTATAATGTTGCTTGTTTATCCACATGTCTCTAGGCCTATGCCCAGCTAGCATAGGGCCCATTATCAAGTTCATCATTGCTCAATTTACATTTAATTAGGACTCTTTGGGGCTATCGTTCTAGGCCTAGGGGGCTACCTTAGTCAATAGAATCCCATTCTACATTGATTAGGTAGGCTACCTATTTCATCCCTCTCGTATAATATTTGGATGCAAAAAAGTACAAGATTTATTTTAGCTTAAAATGTTTGTTTTTGGCCATACATTGTTTGTAGGCCTACTTGTGTGCCTAGGCCTGGTTTGACCCTAGCCTAGCCATTCAGGTAGGGCCTAGCAGTGTTCTATTCTACGTTAATTAGGTATCTATTTTAACCCTCTCGTATATCAATATGTGAATGCGAAATGAAACTCAATAAATTTAACCCTAAAATGGTGTTTATTGGCTAAACATTACTTGTACTTATTGTGTCTCTATAGTCCTTGGCCTGGCCTAGGCATATGTGGGGTCTCTCCATTCTATTGTGGCCTACCAGTTCTTCATTTTACATTAATTAAGCACCTACTTCACCCCTCTCGTATATATATATATATATATATATATATATCTGAATAGGAAATGAAAAAGATTATTTTAATTTTTAACCCTAAATTGTGTTTCTTGTCAATATTTTCTCACATCCTAGTTCTACTACAACTTCAAGGCTACACTACATTTGCATTGCTCTTGTCCATAGGTGTTGTCGCTGGCCTAGTGTTAAAGATTCTTCTGTCTTTCCTTCCTCGTCCACCATGTTGGCCGGCCGGCTACAGACTCTGCATGTATACAGGTATTGTAAGTAAATAAAATAGACTATTACATTCTAGGTTAGGTTCAATAATATTAGGGTTGCCGTTCGATAATCGTATATCGATCAATTTCGATTATTTCCCGAAACGATCGATAATCGATTGCGTCTTCCCGTATCGATTATCGATAATCGATCGATAATCGAAATTTCTCGCTGTCCGAGAATTTGAATTTACCGCCCGCTCTGCAGAACTTCATAAAATAGTACCAGTCAAACATTAATCACTTTATTCCGTGAAAAATGCCTTCACTGCGAGATCTACAACACTCGTAAGGGTGAGGTACGAAGCGCCTGCACTGTGCAATATAGGCCACCAGCATGACGCGTGTGTGTTATGGGCCGGCCGGCTCGGGCGGCAGGCTGGTTGCATTCCCGCGCCGATCAGGCGCTGATTGCACCCAAACCTCGGCGCCCTCACGGCCAAGCAAGGTCAACAAGTATTTTATCGAGATGCATTCCACCCACTCCACGCCAACTCGTAATCGCTTTTCTTCTTTCCGTAGGCTACAATAATATTATCTTATCGGTTCTCTCACACCAATATTATGTCGTCTTCCTAACTAAAGTCTAACAATATTCATCTCGTCACGTAATAAATATCGGAGCATTTAATAGTTAAACTGATATCTCGGTAAATGAATGAAAGACAATCTCAAACAAAAGCTGAAATGAAACTTCACAGAAACCACGATTTCCAAGAAGAACGACCTTCACAAAGACAATACTCAAGCTGGGTAGCATAGCGCGGTGTAACCGCACGGCCTGTGGGAAGTCTCATTTTGGCCCTAGCCGGAGAATTTTTCATTTTTATTTTAATATATTTGCATATGATAAGGTTTAATTGTAACCCGTTAAGGCATTTAATTGGCTAAGTAAAAATTTGCATATTGCTTACAAATGTACGTGATGTCACAGATCACAAGTAATAAGTCAGTAGCCACTCTAGTTGTGCAAGTGCAGCTGAGAGCCCAATGTATTTGGTTAATTTCACCGATGTTTTGAGATAGGGAGTACAGGTAACGGGATCTCCGAACCACCCTGCAGTAGAGAAGCTGGAAAGTTGAGTTTGGCACCGCAAGTGAGGTGTTTGGGTCAGGAATGTGTAGCCTAGCCGATACATCCCCTCGCTTCACTGGTCCTCGTCGTGGCCTCGGCCAATGACAACCACGGACGCTGGCCGAGCCAGCTAGGAGTAAAAACGCGAGTGAAGTCGAATTCTGTCCAGAAAGCGGAAATACGTAGGCAACCCCTGGGACCAATAACAGGCCCTTAGTTTGAAGTTCGGGGGGGGTGAGACCCAATCACAGGGCAGAGTGTAAAAACCAACGGAAGTAGTCGAGGCAAGTGGGGTGTGGAGCAAAGGATCGTTCCATACCCCACATCACGAGAGAAGACGGCGGTTGACTGCAAGTAGAGTGCATCTTTTAACCAGTGTTTCTGGAAGCATGGGTATTTTCGCGAAAGTGGGGAGAAATCCCAGGATGGGTTTGTACCTCCTGCTGAGGTCGAGCTAATCTCCCCGTGTATAGCTATGTTTTCTAAAGTAAATATCAATAATTTTTGTGATAGCCGGTAACGTGCTAGCCACATGGCGAGTGTTCAATAGCCATGCGCGAATAACGACGACATCGCAATTACTATGGTAAATTTTAAAATCTACACCATACGGAGTGACATGCGAGTTCAGTAAGAGTGTTTAAAGGGTTTTTCCGGTCTTTTCGAAGTAAGTTGACTTGGTATCCAAAACACGTGGGACTACCCGGGTCACCTCTACACCCACCGTTTGGACATCCACTACACTACGCAAGTAAGATAAAAAACCCCATAAGTTGCAACTCCCCCCCCAAATTGTTCGAGACCCAGAGAACTTCGAGTTCATCTGAGGGCCTAGGCAGTCTCTTAGGAAGGTCGGTAAAATCGGCCAGTTCACGATCACGTGACCCCGATACCACGGCAAGCGCGGACACAGGGCCCTTCCGTAGCAGGGGATCTACCGTCGGCCACCCCTCTCCCCGGCCACTCCGTGAAAGGGCACTTCCAAGATGGCGACGTCCTCCCCCTCCCCCTTTCTACGAAACAACGATAGGCTAGAATCTTCGTATTATAATAACCCCTATTCTTAAGGATTGTGTAACCAGGGTATTAATTATTATTTTATGTTTTTTTATTTTGCATGAGTTGGATCCAACCCCTAAATTAAAACAACCCGGATGTCAGTAGTTAGCATGTCACAAATGTTACAATATAACGCCACTGCTTTTAAATTGTTTCACTCACTGAGTTGGGCATGAACATCCTAAAATCCTCCTTATAAGTCAATTCTCAGCCTTCACAGGTCTCAACTATCTAATTCTTAAGTAGCAACTAGTACAGGACAAGCAGGAACGTCGAGCGACCACCGGACGAGTGCAGCCCTGGGAGTGGAGCGGCTCAGCACTAGCGTGCCAGGTCAGGTACCTCTTGGGGGACCCGCGAGGGCAGAAGTTGTATGTTGTTGCATCACCGATCCGCCACTGTACATGTTTGTGTTTGTTTTGCTAGGGCTAGATTTTTCCATCCCGCGTGTAGAACACATAGAATTCGTGTTATTTGTCAATCCAATCTTTTGTTTTAAAACCCGTTATAAACGTATGCAAAAACCCGAGATAAAAAAAAATAGCACTTTTGTAAACAGTAGGTTCAAGTCAAGGTTAAAAAACTTATCAGCGACGATTGACGATTCATCGCGGAACGTTAAGTTAGGACCTAGGAAACGAGTGTGCAGCGACAAATTGGCGGCCCAAACTGCTAGGCACGATTAATCACCGCGACCGGGATTGAGAGTTTGTGTTGTTGTGGGTTAGGAAGTGGAACCCAGGCGTGGGACTTTCGAATCACCGCGACGCGAAAGTTTGAGATTGTTGTGTGAGTAATCACCGCGAATCAAGAAAACACGAATTACCAAGTGGGAATAATGCGAAAAGCAAAAAGTTAACAATGTCAACGGACAAGGCTAGATACAGGCGAGGACAATCGAGACGGACCAGGGACCGACCCGAACGAACAGACAGCTGGTAGCCAGATTCGAGACGAGCTCGATGCGCGCGTCGCGACGCTGAGGAAGGAATTGTGGGACGAACTCCGAGGAGCCGATCAGGGACCCCACAGGTTCGAGAGCGAGTAAGCGCGTAGAGCGGACCGATGCAAAAGAAGAAAAATATGTAAGCGAGCGATTAGCTAAGGAAAATATAATCTTCAACAATACGGCGTCTGGGTTTACACCCGCAAGAATTTCTAGACATATTAGAAAAACGTTCGGGGATATCACGTCTCGGAAAACTCCAAGGTTATGCTAGCAACGCAGTGTTGCAGGGGACAAGTGCTAGCTTGGCTCCGCGAAACACCCATAACATGTTTCGACGTATGGAAGGAGGCCCTTCTAGAAAGATATAGGGGTGTGGCACGCGCACAGCCTGAACAGGTGTTCGAGCGCTCATCAGACGAGTGTGTGGCGCGAGTAAAAATGAAGTATTCAGCTCCAAGCCACGAGGTCGTCGAAGAGGCGTATGAAGCAGGAGGGGGCAGTCGTTGCTAAACGTAAAGAGACCCGACCCGACCCCATTTATTAGCCAGAGAGAGCTAGGGGGCAGGCCCGGTCATAAGTCAAGAAAGCCGCGAGCTCACTAATGACCGAGGCGTAGTGAAGAGTGTCTTCGAAACAAGTAATTTTAAGTTAGTGATTGTATTTTGTTCTTCGTGGTATTTTATGCGGGCGCGTCACTACGGCGTCGAACCTAGGACCGCAGCGCGAGCTGAGAGGGGGCGGACCCCAATCAACACACTGGAGAGGAAATGAAGGAACTGGTTCTGTTGAAGGATTTGAATGTATCCAACATGACCAACAAGAGGTGAAGAAGTGGTTCTTATTGTACAGTGGACCTTTTGTCATTACAGCCGTTGCAGGTGTAAATGCGTACGAGCTATCCGATGCACAAGGCGTAGTGAAGGGCGTGTATAATGTAGTCAAAACCCTTAAAAAGTATAAGTCGGCACTCTAGGAGTGAAGAAGTGCGAGCGTGTTGTACAGATAGCTAGATAGGTGTGTGGAAATGCATGTCCACTAGGGAACCGAACCCCGGACCGAAGCACGCGCCACGGAGAGACACCGAGCCGAGAGTGATGAAAATATCAGCTGGCTGCGCAGAACACAGCGCCAGTCGAAGGGACCGGGGGGTCGAGAGAAGCGAGCGAGAGAGAGAGCCCTAGGGCAAGGTAGACGCACGAGGTGCGAAGACGACGGCTGAGGGAGCTGATCGCTACAGAGCACACTGCACGCGGGGTCATTTACCGTAGTTGTCAACAGACGCAACAACCACGACAGTAGCAACGAGTTTGCAGGAAGCACGACTCATCCCCACCACTCACCCAAAACAGACTTGGACTTGGCCATGGGTTGCCTTTTTAAATTACTGGACTCTGTCAGAACGACAAGGCAGTAAGTTTTTCACGACCTACGTTACATTTGGACGCCCGTCAGGACCGTGCTGATCTTCTGAGATCTCGCGTGATTTGTGTACGGACATATCTTCATAACACAGGTCCACCTGGAAGAATGCACCTATAGGCATGCTGTGTACGGACATACCTCTGCGTAGACAAGGATCGCGCCTGGGAGGATGTACCTATCAGGCACATGGTTTAATAATTTGCTCAAGTAGCACCTTTTTCTTGTTACGCGATAGAATCTAGGACGGTATTTGTGTCTCTGAGCTGTGCTCTCTGATGTTCTTTTGTTTCTGTGTGATGTACATGTACGTAGCGTTTGTATTTAAATGTGGTTTCTACCACCGGCCGCAATGCAAGTTTTAGAGTTGTCACCAACCAGGTCACAACAGAACAAGTACTTTTCACGCGAGTCCGTGTAAGTGGATGCGAGTCCAGTGCGTGGACCTAGAAAGTCCGCTGAGTTAGGGTTGTTGTCTTTGGTTGAGCGCATGAGTAGTTGTGAACGTAAGTTTGGTCACCCACGGGGTTTACGTAGTCTTACCTTGCGTAAGGTCCTCGGAGACTTTCTTTAGTGAACCGAGTCAAACCCTTCATCTCAAGTGTAGGTGTAAATAATGGCGGTTTTCTTTATAAACTCCCGAGAGGGTACGTAAATGTAATTTTAATTGCCTTCGTGGCGTGAAGGAAAAGTTTTGTCTTGTAAATCTCCCGCTAGGGATAGGTCAAGCTTTTTAAAGTAACGTAACCACTATCTATACGAGATAGCCGGTACATTTTTGTTGTTATTAGGATGGAAGTCGGTGAGTCCACCACTTACCATGTGTCAGACACTTATTAGAGAGTGCGCCGAGTGGGGGGTAGGCTCACAGTGGTAGCAAAACATGTGTCAGTGACGGAGAGAGGTGCAGCGGCCTGGCCGCTAGAGCGCGTGACGCAACCAGGGTTGTGGAAAACCGGTGCGCGTGAGACGGGTTCAGCGTCAACTTGTGTTACAGTGGCGTAGCGCAAAAGGGGGCGTAGTAGGAACCAAGGGAAGTTCCTTGTGGAACGTTGTGGTTGTTTTTAGCAACAAGGGTTCCTGGGTGGGAATACGTCCAGGGGAGCCCCGTATAAAATCAACAATATGTCTTGTGGGGACCTGTGGGTCAACAACGTAACTTCGACTAGGGTATGGAGAATCTTAGGATGTGCCCAGTGGAAAGTGTGTTTATGTATGTATGTTTATTGGGACAGGATGCCTCACACCCTGCGCCAATAATTGTTGCCTTACCCTCACGTAGGTCAATAATAAAAATGATGTCTTGAAGTTGAGTCAGTCGGCGATTTTGGCCGTACGATGTCACGGAAGGTTAACTTCTAGAGAGACATGAGTCAAGTACTCTCCAGAAGCTTTAAGGGGGCTATTGTAACCGCACGGCCTGTGCAAGTCTCATTTTGGCCCTCAGCCGGAGAAATTTTTCATTTTTATTTTAATATATTTGCATATGATAAGGTTTAATTGTAACAGTTAAGGATTTAATTGGCTAAGTAAATTTGCATATTGCTTACAAATGTACGTGATGTCACAGATCAAAAAGTAATAAGTCAGTAGCCACTCTAGTTGTGCAAGTGCAGCTTTAGAGTCAATGTATTTGGTTAATTTCACCGATGTTTTTGAGATAGGGAGTACAGGTAACGGGATCTCCGAACCACCCTGCAGTAGAGAGCTGGAAAGTTGAGTTTGGCACCGCAAGTGAGGTGTTTTGGGCTCAGGAATGTGTAGCCTAGCGATACATCCCCCCCGCTTCACGGTCCTCGTCGTGGCCCCGGCCAATGACAACCACGGACGCTGGCCGAGCCAGCAGGCAGTAAAAACGCGAGTGAAGTCGAATTCTCGTCCAGAAAGCGGAAATACGTAGGCAACCCCTAGACAATAACAGCCCTTAGTTTGAAGTTCGCGGGTGGTGAGACCCAATCACAGGGCAAAAGTGTAAAACCAACGGAAGTAGTCGAGGCAAGTGTGTGTGGAGCAAAGGATCGTCCACTACGCACATCACGAGAGAAGACGGCGGTTGACTGCAAGTAGAGTGCATCTTTTAACCAGTGTTTCTGGAAGCTGGGGATTTTCGCGAAAGTGGGGAGTAATCCCAGGATGGGTTTGTACCTCCTGCTGAGGTCGAGCTACATCTCGCGTGTATAGCTATGTTTTTCTCAAGTAAATATCAATAATCTTCGTGATAGCCGAGTAACGTGCTAGCCACATGGCGAGTGTTCAATAGCCATGCCGCGAATAACGACGACATCGCAATTACTATGGTAAATTCTTATATCACACCATACGGAGTGACATGCGAGTTCAGTAAGAGTGTTTCAAGGTTTTTCCGGTCTTTTTGAAGTAAGTTGACTTGGTATGTCCAACACGTGGGACTACCCGGGTCACCTCTAAAATCACCGTTTGGACATCCACTACACTACGCAAGTAAGATAAATAAACCCCTAAGTTGCAAACTCCCCCCCAAATTTTTCGAGACCCAGGGGAACTTCGAGTTTTATCTGAGGGCCTAGGCAGTCTCTTAGGAAGGTCGGTAAATCGGCCAGTTCACGATCACGTGACCCCGATACTACGGCAAGCGCGGACACAGGGCCCTTCCGTAGCAGAGATCTACCGTCGGCCACCCCTCTCCCCGGCCACTCCCGTGCAGGCACTTCCAAAATGGCGACGTCCTCCCCCTCCCCCTCTACGAAAAAAACGATAGGCTACGAATCTTCGTATTATAATAAGCCCTATTTTAAGGGATTGTGTAACCAGGGTATTAAATTATTATTTTTATGTTTTCTTATCTTGCATGAGTTGGATCCAACCCCTAAATTAAACAACCCGGATGTCAGTAGTTAGCATGCACAAATGTTACAATATAACGCCACTGCTTTGAATTGTTTCACTCACTGAGTTAGCATGAACATCCTAAAATCCTCCTTATAAGTCAATTCTCAACCTTCAGCCGTTTCAACTATCTAATTCTTAAGTAGCAACTAGTACAGGACAAGCAGGAACGTCGAGCGACCACCGACGAGTGCAGCCCTGGGAGTGGAGCGGCTCAGCACTAGCGGCCAGGTCAGGTACCTCTTCGGGACCCGCGAGGGCAGAAGTTGTATGTTGTTGCATCACCGATCCCCCACTGTACATGTTTGTGTTTGTTTTGCTAGGGCTAGATTTTCCATCCCGCGTGTAGAACACATAGAATTCGTGTTATTTGTCATCCAATCTTTTGTTTTAAAACCCGTTATAAAGTATGCAAAAAACCCCGAGATAATAAAAATAGCACGTTTGTAAAACAGTAGGTTCAAGTCAAGGTTAGAAAACTTATCAGCGACGATTGACGATCATCGCGGAACGTTAAGTTAGGACCTAGGACGAGTGTGCAGCGACAGCGGTCTGTCTACTCCACCTTAGCTCGCTCTCGTCGCGCCGGCCGACGGGGGTAAACGTTATCGCGATCGAAATCATTTAAGGTCCGATTTCGAACTGAAATTGTATAAATGGCAACCCTAAATAAAAATTTCCCTTGGGTAGGCTTAATTTATAAATTACACATTTTTTTAATTTTTTTTTAACCCCATTTCAGAGTTTTTAGTGTAGCCAATACCCCTTTTTTTGGACCCAAGTTTACCGTATTTT